>VXAU01004986.1:506631-605780 GCA_013399695.1 Formicarius rufipectus | reverse complement strand
AAACCAAACCAAAAAAAACAAAAAAACCCAAGCAAACAAAAAAACAAACAAACCAAAAAACCAAACACCAAAACAAAACAAACAAAAGAAACCCAACCCAAAACAGTCAAGTAACACAAAGAGAAAGCATGGAACTTGATCTATAAAAACACAATTTACCAAGGTCTAACAGAAATCACGTCCAGTGAAAGTAATGCTTCAGCTCATTCACTATCTCTACAAAGTACTACCTTTGTTTTCTGTTCTTTTAAAAACTTTTCAGCTTCTAGATCTTTGTCAGCCTTTGCCTTGGCTTTTTGCATCTCCAATATCTGAGTTTCCAGCAGTTTAGCATTATTTTGCAGTGTTTCAATACGAGCCAGGAGGTCTTCATTAGCAGAACGTAATTGATCATGCTGAAATTATCATAGTGGAAAGATAAAAACATAGGCTGAGTTTGTGTGTGATGTTGTCAGATAAGATACACACTCCTACAGATAAGTCCTGTCCATTGTTTTAAACCAGATTAAGAAACTGGCTAAAAACAGGCTAAGTTCAAGTCACTAGCACATTTTGATTATTTTGGACAGAGTTAATTTGCTCAGCTTTCTGTAAAATAGCTAGAATTGAAAGAAATCTTTCAATACCCCCATGATCCTGCAAGGATCACCATCCTCTCACAATAATACAGTGTTTCAATACTTACTGCCCCACTTCAAATACAAATGCTGTATTTATAAACAAATAATCATACTATTAACACTTAAAAGAGACTGAAGTGCAAGCCTTTATTGAACCACCAAGTCTTCCATGAGATCATATCAGTACACAGTAAGAACTGTTTCTTTGTAACAAACTTAAAAATTTCATTTTTTTGCATAATCAGCAGAATATGATTTAGTTTTTCTTCCTACATTTCTCACTACTGGCTTGTGTTTATAAGGAAATGGTGGCCTACATAGATTTTCAGTGTATGGAGTCTGGGAGTTTCAATCCTGAATACCAAACCCATTGCAGCTACCTTTGAAATGTGTCTCACAGTTTCTTAATTACCATCTTAGACACTGTAGTACTCTACAATGCATCCTAAAGTCTCATTCTTGTGAAAAATGCAAAAATCCATAATTATGTTTAAATACTCTGTTGATTAAATAAAAAAATAAAAAACCACCCACAAACCCACATTTTGTTGAAGAAACAGAAGAAGAAAATTTCTCAGTTAATGAAATGTGTAGATGTGCAATCAGAGAAACAGTGCAAGTCTGATACTTGCAGCAGAGTTGTAAGTCCAAACCAAGCCAGAGACTCTTTCAAGTGAGTTGACCTGGGGTAGATTAAGCTCTTTTTATTGACAAAGCCAAACATTCCAGATATATTTACCTTTGTCGTGGCCCAGATAAGATATCAGATGTTGAAAAAACTAACAAACCACCCTGAATTTCTAGTCACTATACAAAACTTAGATTATGAAGCATTATTAACAATGACATGATTCAAAGTTGCACTCAGTAGACAGAATTTTTACTGTAATTATCAACAGATCAGACCCACATACAGAACTGACCTGCTGGGATGACACCTGCAGCTGTCTTGTGAGGTCATCTATCTGACGTTCAAGATTATTTGCTCTGCCTTTTTCAGAATCCAGCTGTTCTCCTTGCTTATCATATTCCATCAAAAGATTCTTAACACATACAAACACAAAATCGTTATTTTTTACTATATATATATATATATATATATATGTAGCATAAGCACATTCTCCTCTAAAGTCTAATTATCTTCCTGATATTTTCATATATGAGTTGTCTTACTGCAACATCAGAAATATCACAATGAAATCAATGTTATTATCCCACTACAGACTCTGGAAGAAACCCCTTTCAGTTCATGAAATTCTAAAATAATCCAGATTGGAAGGGACCTCAGCAGGTCTACATTCAACTTTCTTCTTAAAGTAGGGTAAGCAGTGAGATCAGACCTGGTAACTCAGAGACCAATAAGGTCTTTTCAAAGATGGAGAGGGCCCCAGTCTCCTGGGCAACTTGTTCCAAAGCTCAATCACCTCACAGGCTAAAAATGTTTATCCATGTATCCAATTGGAATCTCTCATTTCAATTTAAGACTACTGTCTTATCTTATACCACCATTTACAACCTTCATAGGTACTGGAAATAGCAAGGCTCCTCTTCTGTTCCTTTGAAGTCTATTCCAAGCTGAGCAACTTCTCATCAATTATTCCAGTCCCTTGACCATACTAGTCACCCTTCACTGAAATCACTTGAGGTTATCAGTGTCTTTCTTGTATTTGGGGGGAGAATGATGGACAAGAGTGGCTGCAATACTGCCAGTGACATCACAGAAATGCCTAGTTTGGAAAGGACTTTTAACACTGAGTCCAACTGTAAACCCACCACTGACCCATGTCCTTAAGTGCCACATTTACACATATTTTAAACATCTCCAGAGATAGTGACTCCGTAACTTCCCTGGGAAGCTTGTACCAATGCCTGATCACCCTTTCCACGAAGAAATTGTTCCTGATATCCGATCTAAACCTCCCCGGTGGAAACTTAAGGATGCTTCCTTTTGTCCTATCGCTTGCTACTTGGGAGAAAAGAAAGACCACACAACACTAAAACCTCCTTTCAGGTAGAGAGCAATATGTAGAGAGCAATAAGGTCTCCCTTGAGCCTCCTTTTCTCCACACTAAACAATCCCAATTCCCTCAGCTGCTCCTCATAATTTTTACAAGGAACAGCTTTTTCTTGGAGAAGCAATACTGACCTCCACCTGCTTCTGCTTCATGTGTCTAGAGATGCACTCCAAAAAGATTTACTTCAAGGGAATTTTTAGTTCATGTTTTATTACTTAAGGATTTTCAAACTTATCTTCAATTTTGTGTACTTTGAAGAATTTCTAAGGATTTATATTCTGCTTCAGCAATGCCTTGATTGCTGCATGATGTTTAAAGTATGATACTAGATTAAAAAAGTTAAGAAATAGCATTCTAGAAGAAAGGAAGTGTCTTACTTTCTTCTGACAGCACCATCACTAGAACCTTTTAGTTCCTGATTTTGGTATCCAACTGCACTGACACAATTTCTTTTGCCAAAAACAGTTGTGTAACTAAATAGCAATATATATCCAGGCTAGGCTTTAACATCACAGTATTTTCTGACAGTTAACTGTTTTCAGTAAATGCAGTACTATTCTTACCTTGTAGCTTTCAGCTCCTTGGATCACATCCTTCATTGAAGCAGACAACTGATCTTTTTCTGATTGAACCAACTCCAATTCTTCCTTCAGAGCCTGCATCTAATTAAGAAGAAGTATGTGTCATTAAAACAGAACACTGCATGCAGAACATTTTTCATATTAGGAAATAGACAGGGTACCTCTTTTCGGCTGGCATCTAATTCTTTCTTTGCTTTCACAGCAACCACCTTCATTTTATTTAGCTTCTCTCCTTTTTCTGCAGATTCTTTTTCCAGTCTCCCTAAAATAAATAAATAAGAAACCCAAACAAAATATAAAGCAGGGGAGATGTTCAAGTGTTTCATTCATTTAAACTGAATTTGAAGCTAGAACATACAGATACATGGACAGTTTAGGGGAATCTTCCCCTGGACAACCTTTCCCTGTTTCAGAGGCTTGCACTGAAGTTAACGTGAAGAGCCATATTTCTGTCTACTTTTACATTAACAACTCAGAACCATTTTCTTGTTAATCTGTTGGGGTAGCTGCAATGACCCAACAGTAGTTTTAACAAAGCGTTCCTTCCCTCTCCTCTTGGCAGCCTTAGGGATTCTTACTGACACACTTACCATATTTAAAAAGTAAAGACTAAATCCACTGTACTGTTTATAGCCAGATGTACACAGGAAAAAAAATCCTTAAGAAATATCAAATCATATCCAACTTAAAGTTGCTAACAATATTTTAAATCCCTAGTGGAAGGAATATTGCAGAAAACTGCACTGATAGCTACTTCCCCATCTTTCTTGACTTGTGGGAAATACAAGACAATTATGAAAAGAAAAACTAAGAATCCAAAGAACCCAAACCATTATATAAAAGAGAACAGTGAAAAATATACCAATTTTTTCTTGAAGCTCTGCTACTGAAGACTGTTGATCAGTTTTCTCAGTCATTGTCTCCATTAAACTCTGTATTAGAAACAAAGATAAATGTATTAAAAAAAATTTCTTTGTAGTATCTGCTTTTTCCCTAAAAAGCCACCAGAAGTTTCAACTGCAGCTAAAACTGTCTACATTCTTATTACCAAGAAAGTCTTTGAGAAATTTTGTATCAGCTTGGTAAAAGAATAGTGGTAAAAGAATAGTTTTGTTGAAAGGAAAACATTCCAGCCTTTTAACAGCTTCTTTCCATTCTGTCAAAGGACAAAAAAGGGAGACCATGAATTCTGCAGCTGTCAAGTTTTACATAATCAGCAACTCCCACAACCTGAAGTTAGGAGTAGCTAATGCAGATCAAGCACTTCGGTTTGAGATAGAGCCACAGAAAGTTACAATCCAAAAATTATGAGGTCAGTTAGTCTATTCAGACAAATGATCACTTTGAGGGCTATTGATAGGAAGAAAGGTTCAAGTACAAGCAACTTTTGTCAATAAAGCATTATGATTTAATTCCTTTTTTTCTTTTTTTTTGTTCTGGGGGGAGGAAGGTGACTTTGAGGTGCTAGATGGACTTTCTAGAAAGGAAACTCACTTTCAGGCCAAGGGAAAAAAAAAAAAAAAAAAAGAGAATTGAAAGTATTTTTTGAACCTTAATTCTGAAGACTTTAGAGGTTTAGTCTGTATACTTCAATAACAAAATATAACCTTTAGAGAACTCAGTTCATCTTTCATATTTCTAAGTTCTGTTTCCTTTTGTTCCAGAATGGAATTTAAGTCATCTTGTTTTTCTGATCCTTTTTCCTGTTCTTGTATTGAACTTTCATAGAAAGCAAGTTTTTGAGTGATCTCTTCAATATTAGCTAAAAGATCCTGATTTTCAATCCTTGCTTTTTCACTGGCATTCTTCAGCTCCTGAATATCGTGCTGAAGCGCTTCTTTTTCAGACAGCACTCCTTCCAGTTCTTCTCTCAAGAGACCCTTTTCTTTCTCAAAATCCTGAATCAGGGATCTATGTTCCCTATATTGAGCAGCATTTTCTTCCTCTAGTCTCTCAATTTCTTGCCGCAAATTAATTACTTCCTCCTCATTTTGTAGCACAAGGCACTGTTCTTCTTTCATTTTTGACAAGCATTCATTTGCAGTTTTTAACAAGTTAAGAGAATCATATTCTTCATTAGAACCTGAAATGCTGGACCCCACTTGCTCAAGTAAGTGGTACAGTTGAGTTCTTACAAGGGACGTATGCCTTTGTTCATTTTCAAGTAATGTTAATATATGGTCTTTTTCTTCAGTCATCATCTGTAGTTTCTTTTCTAAGTTTTCGTACTGCTCTTTCAACACTAACCAAGCATCTTTTTCAGATTTAATCTTTGCCAGCTCTTCACTTAATTCACGGTTTTCCTGAGTGATTTTCTTGTTTTCCTCATGAAGACCAAATGCTTCAGATGAAAGCCGTTCTCTATCATGTATCAGAGATTCAACCTGTTTTTTCAGTTGCTCCAGCATTTGAGCATTTTCAGTCTCTGCAGTTAAAGCTTTGTTCAGTCTCTCTGTTAATTCCTCTACCTTTTTCTTCAGATCGTTATTGTTCTGGTTAGCAACATCTACCTCTTGCTGAAGTTCCTGAATTTTAACTTGTTCTTGCTTGCACCTTTCCTGAAGGGTTTCTCTCTCTTCACCCAAGCCTTTTACATCATTTAAAACTGCCATGTTTTGATCAGTAAGAGCGACAATCTTCTCTTCCAGCTCTTTTACAGTAATATCTTTTTGGTCAATGGAGCTTGTTTTTGCATTATTGTCCTCCTGAAGACTAACAATTTTGCACTGAAGTTCTTCTATCTCCAGCTGATTAGATGACAATTGTTCTATTTCTTCCTGGAGGCGATTTACAGTTTCAAGAAGAACATCCTTCTCATTGAAAGCAGCCCGGAGTTTCTGTTGCAGCTGACTGACATCAGAGGCTTGCTGTTGTTTCATTGATTCAAACTCCTGGCTGATCTTTCCAGCAGATTCGCCTAGCTCAGCCTGAAGAGTTTCCATTGTTTCTCTCAGGCTGTTGTAATTGGACACTGCTTCTTCTTTCTCCTGAGTTAGCTTTTCAAGTTGTCCTGTAAGTTCCTGCATTTCAAAAACTAATACCATCTTCTCTTTTTCAGAACCAGATAATAGAGTTTCGTTTAGTTCAGAAACTTCTCTCTTGTGTTGCTCTTTCAGAGTTTGAATCTCTAATATATGCTCTTTTTCAGCGGCTTCACAGTGCTGTCTTGCTTCTTGAAGTTCCAGTTTTAGTTTTTCCATTACACAACAGTAATCTTCTTTAGTAAGCTGCAATTCATTTATCTTAAAGTCCAAGTCTTCCCGTTCATGAAAGTACTCATCCTTTATGCGATGGATTTCCTCTTCCAGTTTTAGTTTGACATTGCTCATGTAAGTTAACTCATCTTTTAATATACTGTGTTGGGATTGCAGTTCTTCTAAACTATGCTCCAGGTACCTAACCTTTGCTTCAATTTTTGCTTCTACAAAAGGTTCTTCTTGTGTATCTGCTCTATCAGTCTTGTTTTCTACATTTTTATTTAAGGATTCCCTCAGCTGCTCCAAGTCATGTTCATGCTGGTCAGTATGAGCATACAATTCATCCTTCGCGTTTTTCTCAGCCAAATTGTGCTGTAACTCATTTATTTGATTTTGCTTTTCTTCATTTTCTTTAGATGATATTTCAATCTGATGCATCAATTCTGATACCTCTTCCTGATGGGCAATTTTTAATTTTTTAAGCTCTTCATTCAGATTTTTTATTTCATTATGGTAACACTGAGAGTTGTTTTTAATAGTTTCTTGCAGATTTGTCACTTCTTTGTTTTTTTCCTCATTCAGAGTTTCCAACTGCTTGCTCAGACACAAAATTTGCTCCTCATAAGTAGATTTAATTCTCTGGACATCATCTTGTAACCTTGTAACTTCTTTTTGACTGTCACTGTGACATTCAATCTGTTCCATCAGCTCCATTTGTTTCTTTACTTGTTCATCTAATTCCATTTTCAGCTTTTTTAAATCCTCATTGTGCTTGCACTGTTCATTTGCTAATTCACTCTTCAGAGCTTTAATATCTTCCAGAGAGTCAATACTTGTTTGTTCCAGTTGCTTCTGCAATTCTTCTGTCTTAGCCACTGCAGCCTAAACAAACAAGCAGGTTATTAAATACTGGTAATTTAGCACATAGAATTTTCAAATGAACTGTTTACAGTAACAAATCAGAAAATACAGGAGTCCTTAATCTTAAAAATTGCTATAATTTTAAAATATCTAACTATATTAGGACAACTCAATTCAAACACTAGAGAGTACAAGAACATTTGCAGAACGGGAAAAGAAAACTAAGTCCTAAATCATGTTTACCAGAATAATTTCACAAAATGGTCACTACATACTTCAGCTTTAGCAACTATCCTATCCTGGTTATAGTAACCAGGATCAGTTTGTCACTGTGTGTGTGTGTGTGTGTGTGTGTGTGTGTATTCTAAACCCTCTATGTCATTTTTCTCATGAACTGCTCACAGTGACCCACTGCTCACAATGACCCCAGCTCCCCAGGGCATATACGACCCCTCAGGCTACAAGCTCGGTGTGTAGGAACTTCTGTGGGATAATGAAGTTTTCCTGTCCTCACACCAACGACTCAAGTGTGATAACTCCCCTTTGGGGAGCCACTAGTGCCTTCACACCCCCTGAGAGGTTATGTCTGCTGTTGGGCCATCAGGGATGCCAAAAATATGCCATTGTTCACCTCACAGAGTAAATCATCCACTGTGAAACTCTCCACCCTGGGGGAGGGACTGGGCTTTCCCATCTGAGCCCAAGCAGATATAAGCTTGGGGTTTTGGGACTGGGATTTCTCTTCAGATCCAGAGGAGGACCAGAGTCTTAACCGGACTGAGACTGCCACTGGACTGCAACCATCATTTTCACCAGTAGGTTTCTTCCTTTCTTCTTACTTTGAACTCAGGGGGACCATGTGGTGTTCAACACAGGAGTTGGTGAGCTCCATTCTACTCGTGCCCCACTGTGCTGGGCTGTACATCTGTTTTTTTGTGGCACAAACGAATTTTTCCTTCTGTATCAGTGTATTTTGTGATCTTTTATTAAATTGTAATTCTGACTTGCAATCCCATTCTGAGTTGGATTGATTTCCCCTGCCAGGTTAACTCTAAACCAGTACGTATCCTGACAGCACATTAAAGATCACATTACTTTTAGTGCATCAAGTATCTGGAATATAACAACATTCATCAATTACAAGACGTGCACTCTTCACTTTATTATTAATTGAGATTATTGATGTGCCTTGACTGATAGACTCCTTTTTATGAATATCTAAGTGTAAACCTCCTATCTTCCATGAAAAGACAGAGCTGCTTGACTGAAGCCATCACATACGAAGGCTGTTAATGTACAGACTGAATTCTTTTTGCAGCTGTGGATCCAGACAGTCTTTATACAAATTTTATATTTACTTCTATGAATTATGGAAAATATGCTTTAATATATGAAGCCTTTAGATTTTTTTAGGTTTTTTAAAAGACTGAACACAGGTAAGTGAAGAAGGTCAAAATTAAAAACACAACAAGCAAACATAGAAAATAAGCATAATTCTGAAATATTTTAGTAATATTTGATGATACATTTCAATACCTCTGCTTCTTGCTTTATTTGAATATTTTCTTTTTTCAGAGCCATGCACTGTTGTTGACTTTCAGCTTTTTCCAGAAGTACAACATCCAGTCTTTCTGTGAGAGCCTAATATTAAATGAGAATTATTACTGAAAAAGGGTTTCTTAACAATGGAAACAATGACTTCTGCAAAATACAGGAACTCACATATTGATTATGACCTTTTTTGTTAATTAAACACGTCAGTCCAACTTTAAGAACTACTTTCAGCCCAAATAAGACTGATACAAAACAGGCAGACCAAAACAGTGATGTTGCTTCTGTAAAAAAATCATACTTGTGATCAGCTAATTTTTTATCAGCAGGTGGTAGGGAGCAAGTTCCCTTTCTGTAGAAATCTCCCTCCAAATTATTCAGAATGATTCTCCAATTGATAAATTCCTTTTCACAACCAATTTTCACTTCCATAGGCTGACTATGACTCTTACCTGGAAAAAGACAGATGGTCTTGCCACATAAAAACAATCTGAGTTACTTTCTTAAAAGTACTTCTTGTGACATGCAACTTGAATTATGTGTTTCTAATCCCATCAAGTGATTGTCTCAGAAGTTTTCTAGATGGCTGAAGTTTTTCTGCAGGTCATTCCAAAATAAACAAAAGCCTGTCTAACCAGCTACACAAGGAAACAGTCTTGCAATGGACATTAATAGAAGCATAGAATAGTTTGGGTGGGACGGGACCTTTAAAGGTGATCTAGTCCAACCCCGCTGCAATAAGCATGGAATATCTTCAACTCCATTAGGTTGCTCAGAGCCTTACCCAACCTGACTTTGAATGTTTCCAGGAATGGGGCATCTTCCCCCTCTCTGGGCAACCCGTTCCAGTGTTCCACCACCCTCCTTGTAGAAAACCTTCTTCCTTATAGCTTATCTAAACTGACTCTCTTTTAGTTTAAAACCATTGCTCCTTGTCCTATCACAAAAGGCCATGCTGAAAGTTTGGCCCCATCTTATAAACCCCCGTCAAGTACTGAAGGGCTGTCCTAAGTTCTCCCTGGAAGCTGTACAATTCTGTATTATTCCTCACAGAACTGACAGCATTTTCTGACAACTGGGGGATGGAGTTGGGGGGAGAAGGGAAAAAAAAAAAAAAAACAAACACAAAAAGTGTCTTGGATTCCTGAAAATTGATTCCATGCAGTGTGAATAACAGCTGTAAAGCTATTTACTATTTACCAAATTATTTCAGTGGATTTATTTCTACTAACTGTATGTAATACAGTAGAAACCCAATATGTATTCCTACCTGAATAATATCATCATTTCCTGCAGTAGCTGCTTTAGATCTGAGTTCTTCAATCTCCTTCTCCAGTTCTCAAAAAGAAATTTCACAACATGAATTGACGCTTCACCACAGTAGCAAATACCTAGTAAATCCAGTGCCTAATAACACTTCTCTTCAAATCAGACATGACTTTTAGTTCATCAATTCCTGTTCTTTACTGAATGATAGAAAAAGAACAAATATGCAGTACTACTACTCCAGTCCTGACACTGAGCATGGTTTCCTGAGGAAGCCAGACTTCCTTGTTTGGAGAGAGGGACAACAGAGAAATTCTTTTGATGATCATCTTACCTTCTATTTCATGATCAATTTAAGCCAGAGCAAAGATACTCAGTACCTACTGGTTCTCTGAAAACAAGCAGCAGGCAGAAAAACAAGATCTTATGTAAAACCCCACTGAAGAAAAGCCTGGTACAGCCCATCCATATATCCTTATTGTTTCACTGGGCAGCTACCAGCAGTCAGCATAATTATAATTTCAAACAAGGGGAAGTGACACCAGTCCAAGTAGTGGGTCACTGAAGGAAAAGGGACAGCAGAGCGGACAGTGGAGTGGAGACAGGTAGCACATGACAGCGCAGATTTACACAGGATACTTTCAGGAGGTTAACATAAAATTTTGTTTGGTATATTTCACAATTTCTTGTTAAAGCAGCAGATGTTCAAATATAAAGCAGTTATCTTGAAGAAGGTGTGCTCTACAACTGTACTAATTATGCAAAAAACTATCAAAGATACTCCCCCTTCTATGCACTTCTTGAAAAGCAACAGGTATTTTTCCTCGCACCAATATGGGGAAACAGACCATGACAAGTCCCACTTCAACTTTTACCCAAGCTACACTGTTCCATCATGCTGTACTGCCAGATCAAAATTAATTTAATACCTGACAAAAGCAATGCTTCTTTTTCTTCCCATTCTTACTCAAAGGACTGCAGTCCTTATCCTCCCACAATAAACAGTGCAATTACATGAAAACAAATCTAGGATATTTAAGTGGAATTTAAATCTACCTATCAGAAACATGGAGTGATATTAGAAAAGGTCAGATAGTACCAAGCATTAAGAAGAAATTGTTCCCTTTCCAGTAAGGTACCTGTACATCTTGACTTCGCTTTCTGTATAAGCATCATTTGCTTTTTTGCAAATTTAATGAGGTCTTCTTTGGGTAATGTGTCCAGCTGTAAAAAAAGTACATATGAGAAAAACCAGTTTCCTCTAACACAAAGGTTAACAGAAACAGGGAATTTTAGCATCTGACTTCAAAGAAGTTGAATTTTAGGACAAGAAACTCTCACCATACATTTGCAAGAAGAGTTCTGATATCCAATTCTGTTATTTCAAGTGCAGTAACAGAAATTATTCTTAATTCTGTACTTTTCTGAAATAATTCTGGAGCACACAATTGGGCAGCATCAATTAGAGAGGCAAACTCAGTTGGGAAGTTTTCCAATTCAGTAATATAATTTGAACAATATTTTGAAAATATCATGCTGCCCTAACATTGTCATCATTTACATTTACTTTCAACATATGCAATGTCTGTGATCGTTATGAAACAGACTACTGCCAAAACTGGATGCTATTAATAACACATCAAATATAACAGGAAGTGAACATATAAAAAAAAGATTTCTTTCCTCAAGTTTTTCAAGACACCTTATTCTAGCATTTATGAATCAATTTTTCCTGTCTTGGAGACAGGAAACGTAAAAAATACCTTTATGTCTTCCTATTAGTCAGAGCTTGCATGCTAAGCTGTAACTCTTTCAACTACTGCTATCCAAATGATTTAAATTTGCGAGGACTGATTACCTTTGATTTGCCTGATCCTGGTGTGCCAGAAGATGCCACCATCTCCTGCCCAGCATCTTGAACCTACAACAAAATGAAGTACAATCTGCAGTAACTAACCTTTTAATGTAAAGTTACTGAAGGAACTAATTCAAAGTCTTCAGACACTGAGAATAACTGCATATAGTGAGAACACAAGAAAAAAAATTAAAATAAAATTTTAAAATAACATATATTGGTAGGAATAGTCAGAAGCATAACGGGAAAGATCTACCGTGATTATTAGAACAGCAGCATAGAAAACTCTCAATGTGCAAACCAGTATGAACTAATGATTCCATTGCTGAACTGGCATCTAGAGTTGATACAATACTGAAAAATAATTTTATTTACAATCAGTTTCAAAAGTGTAAGTCACTATCTCATTCTTAAAAGAAACATTAAAAAAAAAAGGCATGAACAAAAAAAACTTCTAGAGGGGCTACAGTTAAATTTTGGGAACTTTTCAACCACATAAACTCCTAATATTTTTTGTTTCTTTCTTAAACTCTTTGGTTATCGCTAAAACTACTGTTGGCCTAATAAATTATATATGAAAAGGTCTGCAAAGTCAGGGCTCTTTTGAACCAATTATAATCCTTCCTTTTCTTTCTGTTTCTTAAACATACCAGTTACCACTAGAAACGCAGGCCTGACAAATGTATCTGTAAAGGCTCCGCAAACGTTGGGTTTCCTATATCTAACATACATGGATAACGCCTTCTACTGTAAACTTCCACACATCTAATCTGAGAGACTCTATACTACTTTATCGTAATTTATATGAGATATGCTTACATACAATCAGGAACATGAAGAAACATATAGCCAAGACTGTGTGAAGGAAAATGAAAAAGCTACTTGCAATGTATTAAGGGTGGCATTTCAAGCTTCGACCTTTACCCTGCTTCTTCCTTCGCACTATCCTATGTGCATGAGTATAAAAGTGAAGTATGAAAGTATAAAAGTGAATATATAAAAATATTTGTATTTTTATATATCTACATGTTTGTGTGTGTATGTATGTATACATATACACCTTCACTTTTACTTTGTTACTCTCTTTATTCTGTCAATACCCCCAAAACACTAATAGTAGAAACTAAGGAAAAAACAAACTGGATCTAAACACTGCAAGAATGGATGATCATTAACAATTAAGGGGGAACAGGTAATATAGATAATAAAAAGGATCATCATTAGAAATGTGAGTTTAAGTACAGACCAAGGACAAAGGCAGTTATACTTCTGTATGTATCACATGAGCCAAAAGCAAATTTATAACAAAATAATGTGCCTTTTAAACACAAAGACAGATTAAAAGTATGCTATAAAGTTTAAGTTTCATATTCTCTTGAGATATAAACTTTTTTTAATATTTACAATATTAATATTTCAGAAGACCAATTAGCAAAACACTGCCACTACAAGCAGTATGCTTACACAGCCTAATTAAGTAGAGCAAACCACATGTGCTGCTTAGAAAATAACAGCTAACCTCTCTGCATAATGCAGCAAGGTCAGATGAATCTTTTTGCCACAATACTTTTACTCTCCTTTAAGCTAATACATACAGAGGCAGAACCACACAACGTGTAAAACAACAATGTACTGGTAACAAAACCCAGAAATAGTTCATGTAAAGGGCCTCACTCAGTTGAAATAAAACAACAAGGAAGATGAGCTACTAAAAACCCCTAAATTTTTCATTGATTAGGTGCATCCAAGCTTCGAGCCAGCAGATAGCAAATATGCGTTTATGCCCAACAGTGAACCCTGCAAGGATTCTTAGGTTTCTAGTCTACAACTCTGCAACTAGGATATGCTCCCGTACTTTACTGAGAGATATATATACACAAATAAATTCTTCTTTTTTATTTCAAGCCTGCTTTATCTACACCAAGGTGTTTCCATGCCACACTTCAGCATGTTCTATGTATTTTAACTACTATCTGTCCTTTACTTTTGCAATAGTTTAACACAGGAAAAAAGCCTTAGAAAACCTAAGCAATTCATAAATGCAATATATTGGTCTTTGCTGTGAACTGTGGCAGCAATGGCCATTACGAACAGCAATTTTCTGAGCAGTGTGCGACTATCAGACATCACCAACTCCCAGCGTACCAAATTACATCAAAATACTTTTTGAACTGCGATCACTTCAACAGCGGCACCGAACGTGAGCAGCTCAGACACCACCAGGTGGGTCAATGTAACGTATGAACTTTAAACTCTTCAATGGGTACCTTGGCGTTTACGAAAGCTACACTAGATACAGTCATTTATGTATTTGCCTACATCACACAGCGGTGTGTTTGCTTGCGTTGGTAGGTGTTTCCTAGCTGAAGCACTGTTAACACGCCGGGTCACCGTGGTGGGACAGGAGCCCCGGCCCTGCCGCCCTGGAGCCGCTGCCCTCCAGTCCGCACCCGCCCTGACAGCAGAGCCACGTCCCCCGCCGCGAGCGGGAGGGGCACCGAGCGGGAAGGGCACCGAGCAGCCCCGAGCCGCCCTCTCAGCGCCCGCACCGGCGCAGGGCGGGCCCGCAGCTCCCCCTGGCACCCTACCCCGGGGCGGGCCGCCCCAGCCGCGGGCAGACCCCCCACGGGGGGGGAAGCGGCCGGCCCAGCCCTCCCCTCCCCTTCCCGGCCCCGCCGAGCTGCACCGCAGGGCCACGCACCGCCCCCGCCCTCCCCTGCGGGGGCTCCGCCGCGTTACCNCAAAGCACCACCCGCCACGGAGCACCTCCAACCCGGCCCTAAAGCACCGCCCGCCACGGAGTACCACCGACCTGCCCCCCAGCGCCGACCGGCCCACAGCACCGATTGCCCATCCCAGAGCACCGCCCCCACGGGTAGCGGGGCCGGGCCGGGCCTGGCATGGTATGGTATGGCGTGTATGGTATGGTATGGTGCGGGCAGCGCAGGTAGCCCTGCCGAGGCGGTGTTCTGCTCCCGTCCCTGCCGCCGGCCACCGTTCCCCGCTGAGGGGAGCGCGCTGCTGCAGGCGCAGTCGCTGTCACCGCGAGGAGAGCAGGGCATGGTGCTCGGGGGCGAGGAACTAAAGACACAGGCTTCAGGCTTTGTCAGGCGAAAGCAAACGGCAAAAAGCACTTTATTAACTACAAGCTTGTCTTTTATGCTATTTTACTACTGTGCACGTGTCTCTGTACTACATCTCAGTGACTAGGTGTTCTTGTCCACGAGTCTTGGTCCATCTTCTGATAGGTTGGTCATCATCTCTCCTTATGCTGGCAAATCTCAAAGCATGCTGTTGCTATTCTTGGTTGTTTCCTTTCTTTCCTCTACTTTCTCAGGCCTGGCACAAGGCCACAGGTGAATTTTTTTCTGCTTTCCCATGCCTACTGCTACATCCTCTCAAGGCCAAAGCTGCTCGCAGCCAAACCCTCCTCCATACTCAGCAGAAATGTAAAGAATTAAGACACTGCTTTTAATATCTTGGTGGAAGCGCAGAGGGATTAAGTTCTTTGTGGAGTAAACGCAGTGGGTTCCACGAGGACAGTGCCGGATGCTTTTTGGTCATGCCTGGAGACAGAATGAGGAGCAGTAGCCGTAAACTAAAACATGACAAGTTCCACTTCAACATGAGGAAGAACTTTTTTGTGTTGAGGGTGGCAGAGCATCTGAGCAGGCTCAGGGAGGCCATGGAGTCTCCCTCTCTGGAGACATTCCAAAGCCACCTGGACACGTTCCTGTGTCACCTGCTCCAGGTGACCCTGCCTTGGCAGGGGGTTGGACTGGGTGATCTCCAGCAGTCCCTTCCAGCTCTAACAATTTGGTGATTCTGCAAATTTTAAAATGAATGTGAAGAACTTCTAGAGCAAATAGCAGAAGCCAGGTATTATGGCTTGTAGTTAGGTGTTTTATTTTAAGAGACATTTTTTTATGCCTATTTGAGTAGGTATTTGAAGGGACCAATACCTACTTTAAAGAACACACATTTTTCATTCTAATCATGCATGCATTTTGGTAGTGCCTGAGTTATTTTTCACATTTCATGATAAGTAGTTGATTTTTAATGAGGGAAACAAGCCTATTACTCTATTTATGGTTCACTGGATAAATACTGAATATCACCAAATTAATTATCATGTCATGAGAGAATATCTATTTTAATGAAAGAAAATTGAGAGTCATGTTAGTCAAAATGCTGCTATTGGAAGAATAATTTGCATTTTCCCAAGTCTGCTTACAGTCACTCTTTCAAAATTCAAATGGTAAATAGTGACAAAAGACAGAAAGGTTCTTCACATATACCTTCGAAATAGTTTCCTTTTTTCTTTTTCCCCTGCAATGCATTCACTGTACATTATATATATTTATTCTATATTGTAATCTCTGCAGGTACACAGCTGTAGCAGGAGCATATGGTTCCATGCTCACAGAGATTGCTGACAAACAACAGATGTCCCTAACCAAACAGTAAGAAGCTATTTTTCATTACTTGTGTTACACTTTTTAGAAGCCTTAGAGGGCATTGAAGAGAGTAATTCTTCCTGTCCCCCTCTACTGTAGGATACTCTGAATTTGGTATCTACACCTGTGCTGCCACGACCTAACATGGGTGTTTCATACAATTTCAAGAAGAGCCTTTCTAGATACAGTCCTTTCAAAACTATTCTGCAGCAGAAGCTTTTTACCCCAAACTATGCCATGCTGCACAGATTTGTGTTTTGAGGTCAGCCTCCAATTGAATTTAGACATTTGGGAGAACACTTCAGGAAAGCTTATCTTCTCTTTTGGAAAACCCCAGAGAATACAGTGTTTCTCATAAATTTGTTTCTTCCGTCTATCCTCAGAAAATATGCATTATGATCCAACTCTTGGGTCATCTCATGACTTAGCCTATGAAGAAATGGATTTTGAAGATCATCCAAGGACAACACAAGAGTTTTCAGATGTGTTTGTACTAAAGGCTGGCTCACTCATCCCAGGCTTTCGGAAACTGATTCTGGCTAGGGACTACTCACCCTCTCCTCACTGAGCTCCCTGTTTCTGTGAGACAGGTTCTTCACAGAGACAGGCCAGTTCTCCCAGTCCTCTAATTTTGTGCAATAGAATTTAGATATATTTTACATTTGACTCTGTCTTGACGATCTTTTGTTCTGGTCCTGAATTGCAACAGTACCATTCCCTGGTTAGTGAATGGTACAAGACTTAAAAAAAGTTTTTAGAACAACTAGAAGAAAAAAGATTGAGGATTTTTACTTAGATTGTTTCATTTTGTTAAAGTACCTTGCTCCATATTTTGTGGGGGAAAATGTTAATTTGTGCCTTCAATAGTCTTACATAGTTTTCTTAAACATAGTTTATGAATTGTGTGTCTTACACAATTACAGAAGGAGCCAGTGAGTTGATACATAATAATTCATGCAGCTAATTTGAGATGAGAAGAACTAGAATAATTTACATGCTCCATATATTCTGTGATTTTATTATCTTTGTAGAAGAAAGTTCATCTTTTTCAATAGCATCATTTTTGTAAAACAAGATTGTCAAGACGTTTATGAGATGTGTTGGGGCAGAGCATTGCAAGTTCTCAATCCTGTTCTTTTGGGGAAGCCAAGTCCTGCAGGGCTGTGATTAGCCCTTGCATCAAGGCAGTGTGCAAATGCTTGTTCACTATCACTGGAATTGTTAGACCTGCAAGAACTTTCTAAAGAGCACAGAATGAGAAAATGACTGTAATTTTGCTACTGGGGAATGTGTTTTCAGCATAGAAGAACTGATGCTTTAAATACTTGCCACTGTAGAATCTTCCTTTGCAGCAGATTCTGAAGATCACAAACTCTTGCTTGTGAACCATTCCAGGCCAGAGTTATTGCTTTGAGCTACTTCTATGACTTTATGTGCCAGATTAGTATAAAGGAAAGCAACATATGAATTTACAGTATTTTAACTATTCTTCTCTGTTTGGAAACTTAAAGTATTCCCCCTGCCCCATGCCAATGAACTGTAAATTGTTTGGCTGGCTATGGACATTTTCTTGGGTTGGATTGAGGTTCAATAGGTTCCTACAGGAGTGGAATGGTACAGTGAAAAAAGTTAAGAGTTATTTTTCTCAGTACTACTTTGTGTGTGAAGGATTTGGTTAGGTATTAAAAAAAAATTGTATACATAGTCCTTAATTCTGGTCTTAAACTGCAATTGTAAAGAGAGTTGAGTAGTTTGGTGTCCTAATCAGCAAAGATCACCAAGCCTGTTGAAAGATTAGAGTGAAACTGAAACAATGAACCGTTTTGTTTGTGCACTTGAGATTGGGTCTTACTATAAAATCCTGCTCAATGGTTAACAGAATACGACAGCCCTTTTAACTACACAGAGATAGTAGCAATTAGAGCCCAGTGTGTGTTATTGGTACAGTAGCAAATTACTGTGAATGAAGAGGCCCAATTTTAACAACTGGGAAAAAAAATTAGTTATTTTCATTTTCAGGTGCCTAACCTAAGAGTCTACCTATACCTATATGGACTGTACCAGAGCAAGACACAGCATAACTGACTTTTGACATAATCCTTCTGTCTCTATGATCATGATAGATGGCTTCAACTGGGAGCCTTCACATGGTAAAGGCAGCGTGAGCTCACACTGCTGATAAATACCAACTACCCTTGCAGCAGGCTATGACAAAGCCCTTCTGCAAAATAATCCATGAGTAATTTGCCTCTTCAGCATTAACCATGGGACACTGCTCCATGACAACATTCCTGATCTACTTGTACAGTGCCTAAGTCTGTTCTTGATCTGGAGGGCAGACAGAGCCTTGTTATCCAGCCTAAGCCTATGAATTTCAGTCTGGTAGCACAGTATGGCTGCATCCTATGAGTATGAAGGCTTTAACTTTTACTTTCAGTGAGCCTCCAGGCTTACCTACAGCCTGCAGTGAGACAGACCTTGCAATATTCATTGAAGGAAATGAAAGGTTCAGTCCAGGCTTAAAATATGTTAAAGTTCCTCTGGAAAGTGGTAGAATTAATAGTTAATCTTGTTGTAAAGATAAGGCTTTTTGTGAACATGTCACAAATCATTATAAAAAACTGACAAAGTATATATTATAGTGTAGGATATCCATGGCCTATATGGATAGGACAAATTAAATAAAAACTTATTCCTGTACATAGTCTGTTTTCCTAACTGCCCAAACAGTGATTTTCAATCCAAGCATGAAGCAGATGCTCTGCAGTTAAATTAGTGGAAAGGAAAGCAGTGTCCCTGTGTCTCTGAATGCTGGCTAGAAAGATAAGACAACTCTCTTCTGTATTTCTTTCTTTAATTTTTTGAAGCTCAGTGCTTCTTCCATTCTGTTTCGCAAATGATTGCATTCCATGTGAAAATAAAATGGCTGCGCTAGTTGCTGTTCACAGCCAAGCTACAGGGTGATCACACCTACTCCAGGATTCCTACAGCAGCCCCTGTTAAACAGTCTGTATCAAAGCAGGAATCTCCAGTCATTCCTGTTGGAGGATTTGTTTTGGTGCTTGGTTGTGCAGAGCTATGAAACAGAACCACGTGAGCTGTTAACGTGTATTAATCAACAGTGAATTTGCGACAAAGTTTCTCCACTATCAAAACTCTGCGTGTAGACTCTTATAAAAGGAGAAACAAGCAGCACTGAAGAAGTTGCTGAGGGATTGTGTTAGCTAAATTGACACAAGTCCTATTTCAACTGGCATAGATGTTGCACCTGAGCAGGTTAGCAAAATCATGCATCTCAGTAACTGGATGAAAATAAAGCATAGATGTGTATTCAGGACATATGTCCAATATAGTTTTTTAGACAGTTCTATCTCCACAGTAAGCAGAGTCCCTTGTTTGCATGAGAAGCTGGATAATAGTTTAATTGATTTTAAATAACTTGGATGAACACCCACAATCTCCTTCTGAAGGTTTGCAATATCTTCATTGATTTATAGTATCTTACATAAAATATATTAAATCTCTTACCAACTTTCCATAGTATTGTTAAACAATGTCTGTATACAGATACATCATTTAAAGCTCTTCTGTACATAACAACTGACAGACCTAAACATATAGAAGTTAAAGGTGCTCTAGGTGAGGACACCTTTTAGTCGTCTACTGAGAAGCAAGGCACATCTCTGTTGACATACTCTCAAAATAGACACCAAACCATAGGAGTCTCTGGGCCCATTGGGAGGTGCATTCAGCCCATTAACCTCTTTTCCAAATTTTCCTGGTAAATACAGGTCTAATAATTTTCACTGGTAGCAATTCACTATTCTCTGTAATTTTACACTGGCACAGTTAAGAATATGCTGCAAATTAGAAGTGAATCCTTAAGTTGATCTCTCTCAGCTGTGGTGGCTTGAGAAGGCATAACAAACAGAAAAATCCCACTTTTCTATCCCCTTGCCATCTATATGTTGTCAAAAAAGTTAGCATTTCTCCCTTTGAATATATAGAAGGAGAATATCAATAGTTTAAGAAAAGCCAGTTTTTATTTAGCCACATATCATGTGTTTGTTTCCCCCTTTTTTATTCTATGACTGCACTCTGACCTGTGTTACTTTTTATCTGATTGTTCATAGCAGCTGAATTGCCGGTGGGTGAAGAGTTAGGACCTAAGAAAGTGAGAGCAAAGGTGACTTTCCCAAGGTGACACAAGCCCCTTATTCTATGGTGCCTCTATCCTTGTGGTGGCTGTGCAGCCCCCTTTCAGATCAGGCTTTAGCCACTGTCAGCATTTTGCACTTCTGATAGATTCAGAGATTTCAAAGGAGGAGCAAATCTGTGCGACCTTTTGTAAAGCACTGCTCATAAAATGTCACCAAGACACTGACTTAAGCAAGTTTTCCCTTTACTGATATCTCTTGTGGCACTGAATGAGGATTAGATTGACAAAGTGTGCTGACTCATGTTGCTTCATAGAGCAACCCAAGAGAATGGAAATATCTAAGAGAGCAGGCCATGCCCTTTTCTTATGCTGGCAATAGTGAGATAGTAAATCAAGTTAATCATAAACAAAAAATCAAACAAGTAGCAAACAGCTCCTCAGACTGGTATTTAGCCTTACTGTGATAAACAGCTGTGCCTCTGACTAATTTTTTTCTCAGGTAGTCATTCTACTGAGACATCCTTTGTTTGTGGGCAGGAATCTGTTGACCTAAAGCCTTTGAAAAAAAATTTGCACTAGCATATTAAATGAGCGTTTCTGGTTTCAGCAAGTCCTTAATTTTGGGGGGTAAACTCGGTGGGCCAGGAACTAAAAATGTAACTCCTACATTTAACAGGAAGCCTTTTGTCTGTTTTCAAACTTGTTGCAAGATATTGCTATCCTTTGGAGGACTGCATTCATTTTAGATATTTGGATTAAGTAGGTAGCCTGAAATGGACTGTGCATGTTGACAGCTGCTCATATTGCTATACCTTTTTAACTGTCTTTTAGATCTCCATAAGCCAAAAAGAAAATATCCCCAGGGAGCATTTTTTTGTGTTAAACTAAACTAAACTAGAATAAATGAGACTAAAACAGTATTTTCCTTCAGCTACTGTAGTCTACATTGCGTTCCCTCTGACATTCAGAGGACAAATCCAGTTAATCAGGAACTCTTTGGGGCCTTTTTTGTGTGCAAGCTCAATGGTGGCACTTTAAAACCAAAAGTGGATTGGTAAGGGTTGTCTGTAATTAAATGGGTTATGAATGCTGTCTGGTTGTACTAATGCTGAAGCAGAACTGATTTTTATTTTCTAATATCAACCGTGCCCTATTGCAACTAAGAGCCCTCCATGCGATGTTTATATATTTGATTAGAAGGGAAGTAAAGGAGGAGGCAATAACATGATGCATCTGATGACCTCTTAAAGCAGTGAAGATGGAGATGGTATATGGAACGCCAACTCTTGAGCAGGTTTGTACCAACTCTCAGAATTCTACAAATGTATGATATCCAGTTGAGAGGGCAAACGTGAGAGAAGCTTCTTCTCTTAATGCAGTAAGGACTACTGTTTCTACAGCTGGATTGTAGATAAATGCCTATGTGTAGCTCTTTAGCAAATTTTATCAAAGGAAGTAAGTGGTGTTCAGTGTTTTTGGAAATACTACTTTCATCTCAACAGCATTTATGGAGTCCAGCTTAAAATGAGAGAAATGGAAATTTATTCAGCTTTGTGCTCTCCTGTTACTGTATTTATACTTGACCACCTTTAAGTTTGTTTATTGTTATTTGTTGATTATTGTCCGTACAATCTGTTGCACTTTTTTAACACATTTTTTCCTATTGATTCATAGTTTATACTAGAGTTTGATTTGAAAATGCCAACAGTATTAACTGAAGTTTTACAAAGACAAAAACTCACAGCATGTCTGAAATATTTTTATTAGTGCTGAAAGTTACTGTGGGAGGAATGAGAAGTATCCAGTGGAATTATTTTCTTCAAAGAGACTTTAAGTTTTGGCATAATTCTTACAATAATGAAAAGTCAATGGTGTGTGAAAGAGAGATTAAAATCTTAGAGACACTGGCATTTTGTGAAGGCAAAGCAAAATGTATAACATGGAAAAGGCTGAGGATTGTTAATTCCCATTGCAAATAATCATAATTCCATGCGGAAAACAAGAGAGGTATCAGACATTTTCTTCTTGTAATCTTCATCAAATTTCTCATTCTGTGCCACAGTGAAATGATTCTTCCAGTCTGCAACAGTTCCTAAGAAACAGTGAAGCAAAAAAAGAAAAAAGATTAATTTACCAGTATTTCCTGAAGCCCATAATCCACAACTCACTAGATACTGCTACTTCAAGGCTTATTTCAAAACCACCAAAAATAGTTGATTTCAGTAACAAACTTCAGTACCTTTTCTCATGAATGGAGAAACGGAGTGGTCCATTATTCCCTGAAAGTCTTTAGTGTAGTTTGCCATTGGATTTTCCTTCATTACCTCAAATGAAGTGTTATGGACTATCTTGTTTATAACCTCCTGACCCAAGTCCTTCTCCAGGAACTTGGCAATTTTCTGAATTTCTTGCTTTGGATTCTGCAGAGACAATGACATGGTATAAGTTACAGAGCCAGGAAAAGCAAATTTAAACATAGCATTAAAGCTGCAATTCTCAGACTGAGAAGATCAGGTTATCATAAGGTTTACTGATATGGCTAGCATGATAATACAAAACTTGCTTGTAGGGAGTATCTACTAGATTTCTGGATTTCTGGGGCTCTGTCAACATATATTCAGCCTTTTACCTCTTTCATATCTTCATAGAAGAGGTAGAGAATACGGTGGTTATCCTTGGCCTTCCACCATCCTTTTACATGGTCATACCAGGAACCCCAGAGCACTGAAAAAGAAGTAACATCAGCAGCAGCTATAAATGCCCTAACTGACTTTAACACAAGTGGCACTCATGATTCCCTCTTGACCAGTGCCTGGGAATTTCCCAGCTGGTTTTGAATCACTGTGGCCATGGCTACTCTGCTCTCTGCTTGTCACAGCATTTGTGCTATCAATCCCTCAGGTGTATGGATTCAGAGCAGGATCTATGTATAACTGTAGAGGGCAACAGATGCAGATTCTTATTCCTGAACAAAAAATCCAGGCTGTCTTTGCAGTCATTGGAAAGAAATAGACATTTCCAGTGATCAGCGATTCATCTCATCACTGGACAAGGCTGGTCTTAATTGAACCAGCTTTGAGCAGGCGTTTGGATCAGATGGACACCAAAAGTCCCTTCCAACTTATATTATTCTGTGAGTAACCAGTTTAAATATTTGGTGTAGTATCAGAAGTGCCTTTTTCTCGCCAGCAAATATCAAGATAATTTGCCAAGATTGCACTGGGACAGATGGCTCCCAAGCTGAACTGGTGAAGCACAAGACACAAGGTGTTATTGAGACATGTTACTCTCATGCTGGTCCAATGTTATATCTAGGCCTGCATGATGGCAAAAATATAAAGGACCTAGGGAAGTTGAGCAACCCAAGCTGTAAACTGCCACCCGCTTGACCAGGTTTTCTTTCTTGGGTATTGATATGAGCACCTCTTTTAGAAAGGGAAGAATCATGTTCTGGGGTTGCCTGCCCTTGGTTAGAACTGTTTTTTGTTCAGTTGCTTGATTTTTAGATAGATTAATTTATGTAAAAAGACTCTTATCTAAAATTCACAGTGCATATTTCTAACAAAATTAACCCCTAGTTTCTTGTATTTTGTGTTAGAGTAAAGCCAATTAAATTGCTGTTCCTTTTTAACTGGCTTCTTTTAAAGTCAGAGAGGAGAGATTAAGCCTGAAAATCATCATATAGGTTTCTGAATGATCACAGAATAAAGAGTAGTGGTTAGGTACTTTTTTTCCCTAAAGTGGGAACATAAAGATAGATTTAATATTCATTTAGGTACAATAAAAACCTGTGAATGAAGATAAATTACGACTGAAACACCTTAAATAGTATAATTCCGTAGAGTGTCAGCACTGGATTTCAAACCAGAGCTAAAATAAAGAAATCATTGCTATGCATTTTTAAAATTAACAAAATCTCTTATACAACTAATTGCAGTTCATCACCTTTTCCAGTCATGAATTTCTCCATGAACTGCTCCCAGGTTCCTGGATCAGGCAATCCCTTGTTCATTCTGTGGAAGTGGTAGTATGACACCAGGTTGTCTTTGGCATTCCTTGCCACATAGATTATCTTTATTGATATGAAAAGTGAGAGAGAGAAAATTAACTTGCAGATGCTTATACAGGTGTTGAGCATTTCCTGAAAGTTTTCTCTTGGAGCCTGATGACAGGGTACAGGGTTTAAGAGATACTCCATTTTCTAAAATCTGAATCAGGTAACTTAGTTGTGACTTCTTTAGATTCTCAGACTTTGCACATTAAAGGGAAAATATCTGTGGGGACCTTTAGGTTTCACAGACATTCTGAAAAAGCATATTCCGTCCCAGTTTATGTCACTTTCTTTACCTGTGAAGTAGAGTTGAGCCCAGACTCCTCAGCCTTACCTTACAGTTCTGTTCGAAGAAGGAGGGAGGCAGCAGCTGCACAGGCAGATGAGTTTTTATTGTTCTTGGAGATGGCATGGCATTAGCTAACTCTACACCTGTGGGATATTTAATTACAAGATGTGATTTGTTCTCTAATTTGCAGTAGAACTTCTTTGCTATTCTCATACATGTAATTTTGACCATGACTTTTCAGCAGTACACCTTGCACCAATCATCCATCTTCAAAGCAGTTACACAGCAGTGTCACATAAACATCGCACAAGCATCTTCAGTGTTTCTAGGGAAATTTTTATCTATATATTCAAGTAAAAAAGGGGAAACACTGGTTCATATCTTCTTGATTTCTTGGGTCCACATCTAACTCCTGCATTCTGAGGAATAATGATGAATACCAATTTTTATTTACCCAACTAAAGTTTTTCTATTGCAATATTTAGCGATCTCCTCCCGCTTCACAGGTAAGAAATTTTTGTTCCTTTCTGGAATACAAGAATATGGCTGGCTGACTAGATTTTCTGGATAGCACATAAAGAGAAACTAAGGAAATGACAGTGAATTTTCAGTAGCTATGAATATATGAGATTGCTTGGGAATATCAGGTTGTATTTGGAGATGTGTTATCTCCTGCTCTTTCCTTTTTAAACATCTATCATGACCTCCATAATTTTTCTCCTGTCATCTCCTATCATTGTCTATCATCTTTTTCTTTTTTTTTTTTTTTGTCTCTATGTGAACACAGTTTAGCTTTGAAAAGAAAAAGTAGCACTTCTGCAGAGTTAGTCAAGCTTTTTAGCTGGGGGAAGACTCTTGTAAGGCACTGTCTTTGTGAATGAGTGATGCCTGCTGGTTGCCTGAATGCCCCACAGTTTCTTTAGATTACCAGAAACTAGAACGGAACAGCAGTTACTCGAAACAGTAGCAAAGCTACTGAAAACATTATCCACTTTTTGGGAATACATCCGTGACAGGTTCCTCTCCTATACAGCCTGGAATCAAAGAGTGGAATTCATTTGCCCCCATGTTCCCATCTGGTTTAGGTTCTGTGTAGTATCACACACAGCTTTCGGATGCTGCTCTGTAACAGCATGGTCTTCAGTAGCACCTGAATCACATCCGCCAGCCTTGCGTCACCTCGAGTAACACTAGATGTTTATGTTAAAGCAACTGAACTGGTCCTTAATACAATAAATGGTGCATAGTTCAGTAACAAAGTAAGGCGGGCCTTTCTTAGGAATCTTATGACATAAGCACTAAGTGCTTGTTTTGTCTCACTTTGTCTAAATTACAAACCTGTTTGTATAATATTCACCTGAATAACGCGCAGATGGAGGCTCTGCAACAAACCACTCAAGGAAAGGGTGGCGTTTGTAAGTAGTCTCACGTTTACACTTCTCAGTATCTCCATTTTGTTGAATCATATCCACTATCTCCTGTGTCCATGTGGTACCTGAAAATGTCAAGTGTTTAAATGTTTCCCTCCAGGATAGCCAAGAATCTCCTTCTAGGGAACTGAAAGCCAGAAGGATGGACTGTGTATTAAAGGAGGAAGCAACAGCACAGAAGATAATGGACAAAGGGGAAAGAGACGCTAATAGTGGAAAAATGCCTGAAGCTAATAGTGGAAAAACGCCTACTTAGAAATACCAAGGTAATTCCCAAATCACAGCTTCAGGGATTCCATTTTAGAACAGGCTTCTTCTTGCCAAGAGAAATAGCCCCCAACCCCACACCAGTACTAAAAAGAGCTTTGGGATAAACTCACTATTATTTGGAGATTATATTATTTGCAGAGAGGAATGAAACTCCCTCCTTCCAGTTTTCCTACATCACAAAAAATGAGCTACTTCAACTTTTGTTTCGTACTGAATTTGAGTGAAAAAGTGCAATACCTGAACTTCAAGTGGATAAAAAATTTATACAGTTTGAAAATACTAAAAAGTGTCAGTATTTGCAGTTTGCATTTGAAACACTTTCATGAAGGTCAGTACATCAATATTTCATCTTCCTGAACAACTTGTGTTACGGTATTGTGTATCTCATGCCTCTTTTCTTTAATAGGTGTGATCACTGTGTTAACCACATCTCCTCTGAGGTGCTATGGCAGATCAGCTAGAGAACAGGCTGAGGGATAACTTGGAAAGCAATGTTGTCAGGAAATTCAGCTCTTGAGATACTTGAATTGTGCTTCTCAAGCAGATATGACATAATGTCAAATGGACTCCCAACTTTATTTATATTAATTTCAATGGCTGAGCAGTTTTAATTGAGACTGGGTAAAATAAGATGGGTTTGCTTTCAGTATGAAGACAGGAAATTAAAAGCTTTCAGGTTCTACAAAACTAGTGATGGGGTTTTTTGGTAGATGGGTTTTTCCCCTACTGAAAAAAAAAAACCAAACCAAACCAAACAACAAACCATTGAAAATTGTGATTAATGCAAGTAATTATTTTTTTATGATTGTCAAATGTTCGTGTATCTGTTCTTGAGTCTCCTAAGCTGTACAAGTTTTTATTCATTCAGGATTAATATTTATTCTTGTTATTCATTGTTTTCTGGTGTAGTAAGTATAAAGGGTCTGATGAAGGGAAGAAATAGTGGCCAGTCACTGAATAAAGTTCCAAATAGCTAACACTAATGGTGGGTATTTTATTTTATTGGCTGAAAGTATTAAGTGAATTTGGTTATTTCCTTAACATAATTAATCCATTTTCAGAAACTACTATTGGTTTACACACCAAGTCATTCCCCAGATATATAATATGCTCCCTAGTTGTTCAGTCAGTTTCTTTTCTTTCTTAGTAATGTTCACTTTTTTCTGGGCATTGTTAAATCATTAAATATTGATGGAAAACTTTTTACATTAATATAAAAGTATAACATCTCAGTTAAAGGACACATTTAAGTAGAGGTCATTAGACTTTGGCCATTTGTACTTCAGAAGTAACAGATTATTGTTGTTACTTCTGCCAAGGAAGTCAGAAGTTACTCATCACTGCTGACACACCTTCATGTCTTTAAAATATATCTGGTTTGGAATTATGCAAATATCAGTTACAATAGAAAAACATATTTTTCAATTCCAACAATAAGCACTATCCCAAACTTTTCTATTCTATTTTCTACAAACACCAACCTGCTTTTGCATAGGTTGCAATGAGCACATCGTCAGGTCTGGCTTTGAACTTCTGCACTTGGTCCCAGATGATGGCTATTGGTTCAATGATGGGAACACTTTCCACTTCAGCTAACTCAGGTCGAGTACTTGCCTCTTTCAGACTCAAATCTTTCATTTTATCCATGGCCATTGAGCACTGCATGAAGAAAGAAAGGCTCGGAATTAACATGGCTATTCAGAAAGAAACCCTACATTTACTCATCCATTCTTGAAGTCTCTCTTGTTGACTGAATTCCATGTCGTTTGATTTCTTTGGCCATGATTTGGCCTATCCTTAAAGCTGGATCTCATTTTCAGAAATGCTCAGTATACTACTGGTGGTAGTTCTCAGTGTCCCTAAAAATCACTTTGTTTACAGATACAAAAGGATAAAAAGGACATTATTCTCATACCAAACATATTTATGGAAAATTCTGACTGTGGGTATGAAGCCTTTGAACGGCAAGAAAAAGTAATCAAAAGTGTGATTCAAAAGAAGGCAGAACATAATAGTTGGCAATGAAATCAGTTTACCAGGACCAAACCCTTCCTCTGTAAAGAAAATAATCAGAAATTCCTGCTAATGCCCTTGTGTCTCATACTTACAAAAATATTTGCAGACCTTGTCTGTGTTTTGTTCCTGGATCTTTTCACTCCTGGAGCTCTTTGCTGTATTTTGAAATTTGTTGCATATAAATAACCTGCGCTAGATAGATCATTAACTAAAAGTTGTTAGCTTTTAATTATTTAAATCAATCTGTTTTACAGTAACTAGTTATTGATTTCTGGATTTCTCTCAAGGAAATCCCTTCTTAGCCATAACTTTCAGAGCTTCAGAATCTGGTCAGAGGAAAGTTCTGCTTAAGGGGAGGCTATAGAATTAGTCTCAATTAAAAATATCAGCCAGAAAAGAGAAGACATTTCAATCCCAACAGCAAACATTGCTTTCATTTTCTTGTTTACTCACAGCAATTTCTCACAGATTCAGTTGAGCAGAGCAAGGTATTTAATTGGTGGCTGGGCACTGACTTGAGAAATTAAAGAAAAAAAAAGAAGGAAAAAGAAACTTGCCAGGGAATTTTTCCTGCTTTGATGTCTTCAGTCCTTGTCTGTATTGACAACTACGCAGCAACTTGGATCTTCAGGCACAAGTAATATGAAAGCTTGGGTGGGTGGAGGTTGTGTCCGTCCTATCAGTGGGAGGAGAGTGAAGGAGAAAGGGCAGCAGCAGCCAACAGCTGAACTGTTTTTCCAGCATGGATTGTGAAATCCTTTCTAATCCCATGAAAGAAAAATCTTTGAATTCTCATCTAAAGTATGATTCTTTACTGGCAACAACATTCAGTGTTGGACAGTAGCTCCTCCAGCAAGATTATTTAAATTTGTCCCTCTCATTGTCAACGGTCTTGGTGTAATTAATTTTCTTTCTACTATCTAATCTAAACTGCAAAGGTCATATGTGCACAAGCAAAGTCAAAAAAATTGCAAGAGGTTTTATTCTCTATTTCCCACTAGCAGGTGATGTCCAGCCACTGCTTCAGCCCACATGGTGGTTGCTCTTAGGTGAAAGCCTATTGCTTTTATACTTATTAGCACTATGAGGGCTTCTATGGGGAAAATTAACTCCCATCTTGTGGATGTGGCCCTCACAACTTCTCTGGGCAACCTGTTCCATCCAGTGTCTCACCACCCTCACAGTAAAGAATTTCTTCCTAACAACTAATCTAAACTTACTCTATTTCAGTTGGAAGCCACTCCTCTTTGTCCTGTTACTACATGCTCTTGTTAAAAGTTGCTCTCCCTGTTTCTTGTAGGCTCCCTTCAGGTACTGGAATGTCACAATTAGGTCATCTTCTCCAGGCTGAACAATCCCAATTCTTTCAACCTTTCCTTATAAGAAAGGTGCTCCGTCCCTCTAATCCTCTTTCTCACCCTCCTCTGGACTTGCTCGGACAGGTTGATGTCCTTCCTGTGCTGGGGTCCCCAGAGCTGGAAGCAGTGCTCCAGGTGAGGTGTCTCCAGAGCAGAGGGGCAGAACCACCTCTCTCAACCTGCTGGCCACACTTCGTTTGATGCAGCCCAGACCACAGTTGGCTTTCTGTACTGTGAGCACACATTGCCAACTCATGCCCAGCCTCTCATCCACCAGTACCCCCAAATCCTTCTCCTAGGACTGATCTTGATGTGTTCATCCCCCAGCCTGTATAGATACCTGGGGTTGCCCTGCCCTAGGTGTAGTACCTTGCACTAGTCTTGTTAAACCTCATGAGAGTCCCATGGACCCTCTTGAGCTTGTCCAGGTCCTACTGGGTGGCTTCCCATCTTTCAGGTGTGACAACTGCACCACTCAGCTTTAGTGTCATCTGCAAACTTGCTGAGGGTGCACTTGGCCCCTCTGTCTATGTCATTAATGAAGATATTTGCACTTGTCCCAGTACAGACCCCTGAGGGACACCACTTGCTACTGCTCTGCATTAGGACTCTGAGCTGATCACTACCCTCTGGATGTGACCATTCAATCAATTTCTTATCCATCTAACAGCCCACCCATTGAATCCATCTCTCTCCAATTTACAGAGAAGGCTGTTGCAGAGGACCATGTCAAAGGCTTTGTAGAAGTCCAGATAAATGGCACCTGTAACCCACTTGTCCACTGATGTAGTCACTCCATCGTAGGTTGGTCAGGCAGGACTTGCCTTTGGTGAAGCCATGTTGGCTGTCCTGAATCACCCCCCTGTCCTTCATGTGCCTTAGCATAGCTTCTAGGAGGATCTATTCCATGGTCTTTCCAGGCACAGGGGTAAAGCTCATAGGTTGGTAGTTCCCAGGGTCCTTCTTTCTACACTTTTTAAAGGCGGGTAAAAGTTTGCCTTTTTTTCCTGTCACCTGGGACTTCACCTGACTGCCATGGCTTTTAAAATATCATGGCAAATGTCTTGGCAACTGTATCAGCCAATTCCTTCAGGACTGTGGGATGCATCTCATTGGGTAGCTCTTGTGCTCTATGGAAGGCTTCCTTAAAGATCTGCTAGCTCTGTTCTGCTCCCTTGTCCTTGAGGGAAGTTATCTCAGGGGATCCTACTGACTATCTCCTTGAAGAGCTGGAAATTTGCTTTCCTAAAACTCAGGGGCATAACTTTACTCCTTACCCGATTTGTATCCCTCAGGACTGCAAATTCCACCAATGCATAATCACTGTAGCCCAGGCTGCCTCCAGTCTTGATGTCCTCGATTAGCTCTCCTATGTTGGTGACCATCAGATCCGGTATCACATCCCCTCTGGTAGGTTTGTGTATTACCTGGCTTGAAGCAGTGAAGTGTCAAAGCACCCAGACAGAAAACTGCTTACCTGGCTGATGGCTGTAATATTTTCACATGTCTCAAAGTTCTGATGAGGTAAGGGACCATGCTGTTTTCTCTTCCTTTCTGAATTCTCTCACTCCTTCCTCTGATTTTTTCTGTTGAGGAACCAGCTTCTTGATAAGACCCTTCATACAGACTGGGGAACAAGATGCTGGAAAGCAGTGCCATTGAAAGGAACCTGGAGGTCCTGGTTGAATCTGAGTCAGCAGTGCCCTGGCAGCCAGGAGGGCCAACCATGTCCTGGGGGCATCAGGCACAGCATCACCAGCCAGGAGAGGGAGGGGATTGTCCTGCTCTGCTCTGCACTGGGGCGGCCTCACCTTGGATATTGTGTGCAGTTTGGGCACTGCAATGTAAGAAAGGTATTAAGCTATTGGAGAGTGTCCAAGAGAGGTCAACGAAGATGGTGAGGGGCCTTGATGGGAAGCTGTATGAGAAGCAGCTGAGGGCACTTGGTGTGTTCAGGCTGGAGAAGAGGAGACTGAGGGGAGACCTCATTGCAGTTACAACTTCCTCCTGAAGGGAGGCAGAGGGGCAGGCACTGATCTCGTCTCTGTGGTGACAAGTGACAAGATCTGAGGTAATGGTCTGAAGTTGTGTCAGGGATTGGATATTAGAAAAAGGTTCTTCACCCAGAGAGTGGTTGGGCACTGGAACAAGGAAGTGGTCACAGCACCAAACCTGACAGAGTTCAAGAAGCATTTGGATGATACTCTCAAGCACATGGTGTGACTCTTTGGGTTGGTCCTGTGCAGACCTAAGGGTTGGACTTGTGGATCTTTGTGGGTTCCTCCCACCTCAACGTATTTTATGATTCAGTGATCCTGTCTTTTTCCTCCTCCCTTTCTAATCAATAATACGGACCCATTGTTCTGTGTCCACTTTTTCACTATTGGGACAATTGCTGTAGTTGTTGTTTGGGTCCCTATCTCAACCATGGTGCTCTCAAAGTCCTCTGAGAGTACTGAGTGGTGGCTTGATAGGCACAGGCCACGCCCCAATACAGTGCTAGAAGCTGCTGGATTTCAGTTTACCAGAGTAATTTGTCTGTTCAGGTATAAAGTCAAGGTGATAATGGGAGGCGATAACTATCCTAGCAATCCACCCAAATCCTTCCACACACCCTGCCACCAAGGGACCAGCGACTCCTAGGCACATTTCAGTTATGCCTTATTGAAAATTTGTTTTCTCTGATACCAGATTCCACAAACTCCATAATACGCTAGCATTGTTAATTATTAGTATGAAACAGCTCATGTAAGGATGAACAAGGACCTTGGCAGCCTGACTAATAAACTGTCCACATCTGTCCCAGGTAGGGAGAGGTAGATATTCCCTCATCTTCTCCACAAGAGAGATAGAACACAGCAAGGCCATAAAAAGCACAGAACCATTACTTGTATTAACATGTTCCCAAGCTAAGCCAAATAAAGACAAGAAGCACAGTGAACAAGCTGTGACCTGAACAGGTGCTTGCTGCTTAGTAAATGCTATAGCATGCTTAACACAAAGCTGCTGTTACCTTTGGCCCCATGTTTGGTGCCTAAAAGGACTGTGGTGGGTTGACTGAATACCAGGTGACCACCAAACCACTCTCTCCCCCCTCCTCAGTAGGGGAGAAAATAAGATGGAAAAGTACCTTGTGTATCAAGATACGCCAGTTTACTAAAGCAAAAGCAAACGTTGCATTGCATGTGTGCAATTAAAGGAAAAAAACCCAGGAGATTTTACTCTCTACTTCTCATCAACAGGTGATGCTCAGCTACTTCCTGGGAAGCGGGACTTCAGCACACGTAGTGGTGCTCTGAAAGGCAAATGCTGTATATCACAAATGCCCCCTCTTCCTCCTCCTTCCTCAGCTTTTGATGCTGAGCAGATGTCATATGGTAAGAAACGTACATCCCTTTGGTTTGGTTAATCAGTTGATCTTTCTCTGGCTCTGACACCAGGTTTTTCTTCTGAAGGTTGACAACACTGTAGCTAGTGGATAATATATTGTTAAGGTATAATATTTCTTCTTTCTACTTTCAAGTTCTGTCATGGGAGGATTTACCATTTTCTTCTCTGTGTTAACCCTGTACTGGTTTCGTCTGTTCTGGCTGCACCTGGCAGTTCATTTGCTGGTTTTGTGTTGTTTTTCAGCACCCTTCCATTTTTCAACCATGCTGATAATACAGTAATCCCCAAAACATATCAGCTATTGTGTATGAACAAAGAAAACCCAAGAATTCCTTATTGAGTGGCTCTCTTTTATTGCAGCTGTGAATCTGAGTAGCCTTTGAACAGCACAACGTGTCAGATAAGCTGCAGTGAGGTCAAGACCCAAAGGGAGATGAGAGTTAAACTGACTGGCCCAGGGACTGTGTTTCTGGTCTGGGATTATGATTTACAGGTTTACTCTAAAAAAAGACCAGGCACTCTCTGGAGAGAGCTTCATCCAGGTTTCCACTGACTTTTTCCTGAGTGCAAACTACTGGCAGGTGTTTCCTCATGTAAAACACACTATGGTTTGTTTGCCTTTTTTTTTTTTTCTTTCATTTTATTTTATTATTTGATTTTATTGTAGCTTGACTCTGTTTTATATTGTTTGCACAGGATCAGGCTTGAAGGGCGATGAAGGCTAAAAATCCTACATCAATATCAAGCACTATATGATTTTAAGTCTGTTTTTAATCAAATTCTGCCTATGTTTACCTGTCTAGATAATATAGGCTACTATGCCTTATAAATTAAACTCTGTATTAAAATCTATACCTGATCCTTTTGAGTGAATTTTTTTCCTTGTTATATGTTTGTATTACATTTCTCTAAAACTCCAGTCTCCCTCTGCTGGACAAAACCCAGTCTTTATTCTGAAAGATGTTAAAATATTTTTAATTTAAAATTACATTTCAAAGCTATTGAAATCTTTAAATACTAACCTGTATTCTTCATTCAGAAAATGTATACTTTGGAGAAATGAAAAAGCACTTTGGACAGACCTGGGTTTCACTTTGAGGCTTCTTGAATTTTGAAGCTGCATTCATCTCTGGGTGACTGATTTAGGCTTGACCTGACTATGAGTTGGTGAGCAACCTTAAACAACAAAAGCTTTTTATACTGTGGGATGCATCTGGAGTTAATCACAAGCTGTGTCGTGTCATAAACTGCTGGCTATAACAGCCCATATCCTATCAAGAACAATCCTGAAGGTATCTGTAAAATAGGAACAGTACTACCAGTCTTGCGCTGGTTATTTAATGAATGTCTGTCTTGCATCCAGGTACAGGTGGGATAATCATGACAGGTATAGTTATGTAATAGCAGTGTAACTACTATGGGAAATGTTAAATGTAAACATGGAATGGGAAGTTCTAAGGATTTAATTCAGGGACACATTTAAGCACAATACTCAAGTGCAGCCCCTATCAGTAAAGCACTTATGTTCCATTACCATCACACTAGAGGAATTTCTTCGCTTTAAATATCCTCTCTTCAGCAGAGTTTCCTGCTGGAGGAAGTGTTGGAGCCCTACTGTGTATAACTCTGACCAGCTCTGCATATGTCTGTGTCACATCCATATTAATAAACAATCTTGTTATTGTGGGCATGCATAGTCAGGTGAATAAGTTTAATTGGAATCCTGCAGCTTTTTCTAAATACTTTTCCCAAGAAAATATGCATATAAAGTGCTGCAGTGCTACCCTGTCAGTGGCACTACGTGCTTTTGGCATTGTTTCTGTAAATTCTTTTGTAGAAATAAAAGGTCAGGTATTCACTATGCAGAATAACATAACACATTCCCACTTGTAAATGAGATTTTGTTTAAAGCTGTGGGGAGAAAACCAGAAATTTTATTAAATAGTTACAGAGTTTGGTACTCTTTGTATATATTAAATGATGGAATATACTTACAAACATTAATCCACATGTCAATACGTGATTCAATTGGCTGCAGACTCCACTAGCAAGCTCAGTGTGGACAGTGCTAATGCAGGTAGCATTACTCAATAGAGATGAGGCAGAAGCCATTCATGTTCTCAGGCTTAAACCTGAAAATCAGTGCAACAAAAGCTTACATTAGAAAACTTGGGAGCACTGCTTAGTTCTAGGTGTTTGGCACAGCAGTGTCCTTACTGCTTCCCAAAGGAAACCCCAGAATTTGTGCCAGATGCTTTGTGGGACCGGTGCCCCAAGACTTAGTTCATTCTGTGATAAGCAACCAGAGGTGAAGACAGATGTGGACCAAGAGCTAATGTAACTGAAGGGTCTGTAGATTGCAGGTGAAGGGTATATGTCCAAGCTTCCAGGCACACATGAATTGATGAGCAAGTGCTAACTGAGTGTTTTTCCTCAGAGCATCACTAAGCTGAAAAGCAATTTCTTTTCTCCATCCTTTCCTGTCAACCTGCCAAATTACAGCAGGAAAGAAATGTTTTCTAAAATATGCACTACAAAAATAATGTATGTTGTCCACAGCTCTTTGTTGATTCCTTTGTATCAACAGATAAATCTTGTTCTTAAAGCTGGATCCAAGATTCAAGTTTTCCTTAAGAGAGTAAGTTGTCATGTGTTGCATTTAAGGATCCACATGCAAGCTTCATGCCTCAGAAATAGTGGGTGTTCTTTTAGCAACTGTCTTGATGAACTGATGTGAAAGTATTGCCATTCAAGCCAAACATCTGCTTTGTAGCACAGCTTTTTATGAATACCTCCACTTGCAATAAGTGAAGTTATTCAACAGGCTATTTGCATGATCACTTTGTTGAGCCTTCTTTACAGATGTAATCAAACCTTCTTTGAAGGGGACTTTGTAAACTGGCATAATTTCATATCTATCCTCTTTCAACAGGTGTTTCTTTCTGAGGCTTCAATTGACCGTTTAGTGAGTGTTTCTACATCAGCAGCAGAACACAACAGTCTGTAAAGCCAGGGAAAATGCATTTGCTCATAAGCCCCTATATACACCTATACATCTTCTATACCCTGTAGACAAAGACGTGATTGAGACAAAAAAGCTTCACTGAGTTGGATCCGCTACTTTTGTATGGATCCCTTGGGGGTGTTGGCAACTGCCCCCTGCCTCTGAGACTATTTGAAAGTAAGAAGGTAGGTTAGAGCAAAACACAGACTTGCACAATTATGTTTTGCAATTATTTCCTGAGAAGAAATATGCACTTCTTTTTTGCAGCTGAAGACTGGAGATTGAAAATTTAATTCTTGGCATTACTGGTGGTATAGCAGGTCGCTCAAGTGCTACCCTGTAATACCTTAGGCACTAAAACATCTTGACCTTTCATCTGGAACAATTAAATGGAGCTTTGCTTAAGTGGCACATCTGCTGTTCAAGCTGGGACTTCATTGCATGAAGACTGCCTTTCCCACTTCAGAAAACATTTGCTTATCCAACCAAATTATAACTCCAGTTTCCTTTCTACAAGCATCTCTTTTTAGACAGGAAAGTCTCTCTGGATGTGAAGCATCAGAATGCAGCTTCAGAAATTTTCATGTATGTTGAGCTTGCAATCATTAGCCAAATTCCTCTCTGAAATTCTGTGAGCCCAACAACCTTACTTCTTCAGCCTACTGCTGGTTGTTTCTGTGAAATCCTTATATGACTACTTTGTAACTTAAAGAAAGGAATCCAGCTGCTACAAAGAAGAAAAATTGAAACATATATTCTATCATTGTTTTCAGTACCATGGGCCTTTGTATCACAACTCTTATGAGGTAACAGAAAGAACATTATATATTAAATACTTGAGCTATAAGAGACTCTTACTAAGAAGGCTTATAAAAATTTCTCTCTTGGCAGTGTCTGTCATTATGCATGGCTGTAGAAAGACCTTATTCAGTTAAACGCAGTGTAGTGAAGGAAAGCAAAGCTGTAAAAATTATTAGTAGGTTTTTCTGTGAGTATAAAAATTATTACCACCAGCATTTTATCAGAACCATTCCTTACCAGCATAGAATCTGACACTCTTCAGAAGTAAGGGAGCCTGTGTCTCACTTGCCTGTGTGTTTTGATCCAGAAAGCCAGCTTTAATTTGTAATGGTGAATTCTTAATGGTTGACATTTTAAAGCTATTGTATGTATGTATTTTGAAAAGTCAGTTCAGATTTTCAATCACATAGACATTTGTGTTGTTGAAATTGCCTGGAACTTCCACTGAAACAGATTGAAATCTGCACCCCTTCCCAGTACTATCACAGAAGAGCATTTCAACATCTGTGGAAAAGGAACAGGATGAGGTTACCTGGTGTGAGACACTGGATTATTATATCAAGTATTGGCTCAGACCAACTCAAGTGTGTGTGGTGCAGAGGGTGGAGGAAAGAATGGGTCAAATTTCATGGAGGTGAGGTAGTGCCCTATCCCATATCCCAGCCCCTTTGAGCTTCGTGGGGCAACCCCAGAGCAGCTGTCAGTCAAAGGCAGCCTGGGAGCACACCCACACCATGGTCCCTGGACCCCTAACCCAGCCTCAGATGGGCTGGGTCAGTGGGAACACCACCCTTTACTCCTGGAGTCCCAGACTGACCAGTGGGCTGAAAGTCCTGCCTGGGAAGGGTGGTCACAGGAAGCTAGAGCAGATAAAAATAAAGGCATGTGATCTCCTTAGCTTTGAACCCTATCACCTGGACATGTGGAAGGTGGACTTGCACAAGACTCTCTGGTGGTAGCTATACAGTTTTCTCTTTTTCTCTCTTTCTTTACTTCTTCTTCCCCTCATCTCCTTTCTTAATACTTTGGGTAACTTGAGACTGAGTCGGATTTTGCTGAGCTGTATGAGTTACCAAGTGCTAAGTCAATGCTTTGTGGAATGCTTTATTTTGGTTGAATGTTATCCTTTAAATTTTTGCCAAGTACTCTTATTTCCTAAGGTTTACCAGTAAAGTACCTCCTGAGAAAACACGTGTAGTGTCTTCTCCTTTGCACCTTTGCTCCTTTGTCCTCTCTTCAAGTGTTGAAAGAACCAGTGACTCTTGTCATATATTTAGGGGGCAAATACTGTGTGAACCTTAAATATTTTAAAAGTAAAACCCTTTGGCGAGCTTGTAGCTTGAGACTTGGAGTCTTACACCTGGTGTTAGCAACAGCTGGAGTCCAGGTGCCTCAGCTGTCCCGCTGAGCTTGCCTGTTGTGACATTAGTGAAACCGATGCAGGTGGGAATATTTAAGTGTGAAATTTTTCCTCTCCCCTTTTAAATATGATTTTGGATTTTTTCATCTTACAGATAAAAGTCTGCTTGGAGTTTAATGGATGTAAGTCACCTCTCATATGGGCACTCTTCTAGGGTCTTTGCCATTCACATCAACAGAATTGCACCAGTATATAACTGGGAGGAGAACAGTTGATGTAGGATTCACGGTCTGTTGCGGTTGCCATGTATTTTTCTTCTCATAGGTCAGAAAATCCGTTAACCTGTTTCCTTCAGGCCACTGGCATAGTGACAAATAACAGTGTTCACATTTCATGAAGAATTAACACTGTTCTGAAACAAATTACTTATGTTTCACTGTTACACTGCAGGCTGAGGACTATGCTGTTCCTTGTGGCAGCTTTAAGGGGGTGGAAACTGCGATGCTTTTTAGACGTAACTTGGGTCTGTTACCTTTCCCTCAAGATACAATGGCAACTAAGGTGTTTCATGCCATATTTACACAGCCAATGTGGGTGCATTTCTTCTAGTATAACCCTTGTATAGTGGAAAGATGATGAGAAATACCTTTTCTGAACCATGGGTTTGTGTTGGTTAAGTCTAACATACTGTCTTTTCACGTCAGGGTATTACAGCTGTGAGACACCTATTATAGACTATCAGGATGGAGTATCACACAGTTAAAGTTTGTATTAACTGATCAAGACAGGTTGGGCAAGACTTTCTCCATATTTTAGTAGCAACTGGTTGCTTTGCCTGGTGTAAGATTGCCCTTTGTGTGTGTAAAACTCCACATGCAAGGTATCCACAGTCTCTGATGCAACTGAATTACCTTGGTGGGCATCTACCTCGCTTCGTTCAGAATTGGGGCAGCTCAGGCAATTAGAATTCTAAAGTAGTCACCCTTTCAAGTTTCTGAAGTTAGACAAGCTAGATAGAGATTCAACTATGGCTATAAATATAATGGATCCAGAACTGCATGTTTTAAGTAATCTCATCCACAAGTCCATATATGAGGAATAGTAACCTACATAAAAACATATGCATATATAGAAAATTCTTTAGTCTAAGTCTTTGTTGTCCAACCAAATGCTGAAGAGAAGGTCTTTCTAAAGTGTGTGACTAGAACCTGGCTTCCATAAAGATGTATGGTAATGTATCTATTAATGCAATGGGAGAAGAGCTAGTTTGTGATTGTGGAGTATTAAAAACTATTGTGATATGTAAGGCTTAAAAAGAAAATCTTACAAGCATCTGAAAATTCTGCACTAAACAGGAACTTTTTCCACTCTGCTTTAAAGTGTTTCTCATAGAGAACAATCCTCTTGTCTAGAGTTTGTTATGGAGGCACATGAGGTTTTGGTTCTTTGAGTATGTCATTCTCTCTGCTCCTGGAGCTTCAGCCTTGTTCTTTGTGATGCTGAGCTACACAATTGCACATGTCACCTGCAAGACAGAAGGACAGCATCCATCTGTCAAAAAAATAGAGTTTAAAGTCAAAACAGATACAAAGGGAGAATGCTACAGAAATAAAAAATGACTGATCAGGTATTTGTCCTTTGATCTAAAATGTATGAATGACAAAAGTGTTACAACGCTGTTTATTAGAAATTTCTTACCTTTTAGCAATGTTCATTCTTTAATTGTCTAATCTTCTAATTGTCTTGAAAAATGTCTTCTGGAAAGTCACTGCTGAACATTAAATCTCAGTTAAAATCTTACATGTGTGCCTTCAGTACAAAATTAAGAAAATTATGGCCATATCCTTTTATCTTTTTGGATAGATGTCTTTCCTTAGATTGCTTATGCCTGATCTAAAACTCTTCTGTTGAATTTGGTGAGAGTTCCTAAACTATCATATTTACAGCTTTCTAAATGGTGAAAAGTACAGCAAGTATTAATAATCCAGGTTTATGTGATTTTTCTTTTTCAACAAGAATTATGTGAGACATGAGGATTCCTAACAAAATTTAAGAACAGAAGATTGCAAATTATCTGCAAATATTTTACAAAGTGTTGCTCTTATAAGAACTATGTCTGAACTTGAAGGATTGGGTAACTATGACCATTAATATATATTTCATTTTACATGCTGAGAAAAATTCCTCCTGTCACAAGAAATGACAGTCCTAATACAGGATAAATACACTTGATATTTGCATGCTTAAAAGATAACTATTTTCCAGTTAATATATGCTGTACACCAGTGTCATTAAAGTATTTTCATACTTTTGTACTGCACATAGTTTCTAATGCTATCCAATACAAGAGTAGTTTATTTTTGTTTACTTTAATGAAGATATTTCTTCTATAACATGACCAAAACAGGGAGACCATAAGAGATGTGTGAATTATTTAAGGATAATAGACCAGATTAGGTATTTTTAATGTCAAAGAAACATTCTGGATTCTTTGACTGCATTCATCATACTCTCTTTTGTATGCACTGAATATGGAAGCTGTCAAAATTGTTGAAAGTCTGACAGATTTTGGAGCTAAGTATTTTTTTGACAGATCAGTTTGGTTTCTGAGTCCTGCATCCTTGCTTCACTGAACAAGGATGCTGTTATGTTTGGCTTAGTTCATTTTGAAGTCTCCCGTGGTCATAGCCCATAAACCAGAGTGACAAAAGGCCATCAATCAACATGCAAAGACTCTTGTCTAAGCTTTGAATTCTTGAGGCTATCTTTGCACATGATGTTCAGAGTGCAACTCGTGGAATATCAATCATTTTTATCATGTGATAGTGGAGCTCTGAGATTGGATTTCCTGCCCACATCTCTGTGTTCTGAATGTTTAACTGCACTATGACCTACCCGACAGCACTGCTTCTTCAGGTATGGTGTTTTCATGTGTAAGAATGCTTCTCTTTTTGAGTTGTACCTTAATGACATGGCGTTCAATCAATGAGCCATGATCACTGCTGGGTTTTGGTGGCTAAATGACCACTCTCTGAAGGTGATTTTCTGCAGGCTCAACATTAGTTTCATTTTTTTCTACTTTAATACTAGCTAGTAGTTACAAAGTAAGTACTCATATATATGCCAAATTTAAATTTTGTGAATTTTTTAAATAGTGAAATTATTTGCTTGCTCTTTACATGTACCTATATTTATTTCCAGGCTTTATGTAAGACTGACTATGTCTTTTTCACCCTTCCCATTCAGTCAGCTACACAGATATTCTAAGTTAATCGAAGGAAAGCAGAATCTCTTAAATCAGGTAAACTACTGGAACCCCCTAACCTAAACAAAACAAAATCTGAACCTGAAGTTTGCCAGCATGCTGAATTGTGATTTTTATCATACCAGAAGTTTTGTGACTTGTATTGAGCATTCAGTTTAGGGAATTCTGCAAACCCAGATTTTAAAAGTTGAAAGTTCCAGAAATTTATTTAGAAATACGAAAAGCAGTTTAAAAATCCTCCCCCACAACCTTTGCATTTTATGATGAAATATAACAAACAGAATTCTTCAGGGAAGTAAAGTTTGTTACTGATTCAAACCACACTGAAATCCCATTGTTTTTCTTGATTTTTGGGAACGTCAACATATGATTGAGTCAAGCATTTGTTGAAGTGTTTTGTTGTTTGGGGGTCAAAAAAGTTTGAGAGTAAAACTTTCCCACCTCCCCCCCCCCTGTCAAAATGTTTTTTTGTTTTTTGGTTTTTTTTATTTCTTGTATAACCTAACTGTGAGTTTTAATAAAACTTTCATTGTAGGTGGCCTGGTGAACATGATCAGTAATCACACCATTCTATTAAAAAGTACTCATTTTTGTGCTGCGTGCTGTTTCAAAGGAGACAGCAGCATTATAGACTGTGTGTCCAGGGTGGACCACTGATGGTGGTCAATATGGCCAAGGCTGAGGTGTTGTTTCAGGCAGTCCTTGTATCTCCTCTTCGGGCCTCCTCTCTTGCGGCAGCTGGTGGCGAGTTCACCGTAGAGCACAATCTTAGGGAGGGGTGATCCTCCATCCTGGAGACATGCCCTGCCCAGCACAGCTGCATTCTCAGCTGGAGGAGAAAAGACACTGCAGAAAGAACCGTGCCTTAACAGTACCACCTATGGAGACTTTCTGCTGTGCCTTTTGCAACTGGACTTGCCTATCTCGCATTGGCCTTATCAGCCATCAGTGCGCTTGCAGCAAGCGTGGGTAAAACCCTCCCAAATCTTTGTTCGCGTAGTCTAGCCATGAATGATGATGACTCATTTTATTAAACCACAAAGACTGCTCCTCTTCTTTATCTTGTTTGTCTTCACTTGAATGACTTTGTTCACCATCTTCACTGTGCTCTCCTAATCCTGTCTCTGCTGTAAACCTTGTACCAAACTGGAAAGTTCTGAGATTTATTTACAGGGATTTCTGGTGGTTCACTAGGGGTAGCATATCTGTTTCAAGAAGGCAACTGCTGCTGGCTTCAGGGAGTTTTGTGGTTGGCAGTGAAGCTGTGGAGGGACTGTACAACACCAGCTCATTTTGGGGTGTAGGGTTAGGCTAATCTGGGGTCAGCATAGCGTGACGATTATGTGGATTTAACTGCCTGAACAGTATGAGTCTAATTACCTTGGACACCCCAGTCTGACCCCCAGTGGCATCTCCAGAGAGGCAGAAATTTTCTGTGGGACACATCTGTTAGCCACGGGCAAACGTCTTGAAAATATACTAAATTAGCATCTGACTTGCTTGAAGGACTCTTGTATATGTAACTCCGCGATCCCTTAGTGTGCGAATAGTGGATATAATGCAATGCAAGTAGGAAGTGAAAATTTTTGTGATATTTATATACAAAATGTATTAAACCCTCTCCATTGTCTTCAAAAGCTGCAGGGAACAAATCTCAAGACTTAACACTTGAAGATGCTGTCCCAGAAGAGACAATGCAGGAACTGATGACTGGTTTCACTTCTCATTTACCAGCTGGTAGCCAACACTTAGCAAATCTAATTCAAAAAGTAAGGCCAGGAAACACTCATATGAGGAGCCTTCTCACACTTGTCAGAAGTGTGAGCATTTCATCATGCAAGTGCAGAAGTGAGTCAGAAATGAAGATTTTTTTTTTTTTCCTCCCTATGGTAACACTCTCTCAAAATTTGAATCGAAAGTTCTCCTTTGTTTAAGCAGCTAGTGTTGCCAGGGCTTGCACCAGCATTTTTATAGGGATGAATACTTGGAATTTGTTGCCATACAGCATTGTGCAGTATATACTACTTGCTTCCTTTTCTAGCACGTAAAAGCTGACAGCACTACTTTGTGAACATTCCTAGTGTGTCTCTAGCATCTACCACATGGCAACAGTGGGTTGGAGTACTCTCAGGAGAACTGTAGCAGGAGGAAGCATTCTGTGTACATCAAATCCAAGGACTCCATCTCACCTAATGGCATCTACAGTGAGCTGGGTGCCCATCAGCTGCCTTCCATCTCTGGTGTCTGCAAGAGGCTAACCTGGTTGTGGGCTGCTGAAAGGACTAGAATTCTGTAATGTAACATGGTTGGATATGTGATGCTAAATCCATAAGCAGATTTTCTTCCTGCATTTATGTTGGATTTTGATTGTAGGCCCACTTAAAATCCAGTGCAGAGGGAGTACAGGAGTGATATAAATGTAAGAGAACCAGAGAGTGATTCCTGGCCCAACAAATACAAGCCTGTACTCAGTGAGTTACACTCATAGAGAAGGCCAGATTTGCAGTAACCCAGCAATCTCTGCATGCCCCCATTCCAGAGGTGGACCAGCAAGGCTGCACCAGGGAGTACATCAGGCTTGTGCTTGGTCCTTGGTTGGGCTCCCTATGATCTATTCAGGCTGACTGTCCCTCAGCATTGGACAGGAGGTTGTTCAGAATTCTCTTGAGCCTGGAGATCTCATAATGATCCTTAGCATCACAGTCCTCTGCCTTGGGAATGGAGCAGCTGAGAACTGATACAGAGCTAACCAGACATTGCATTCTGCACAAAACTTTAGGACATCAGTGACAGGCTCAGTAGTCTTTAAAGACATAGCACATTCAATTCCAACCTGTAGATATGTCCCAGTAATAATCCTGTCTGTTTGTGACAGGCATAAAAATTACATGGGATTAAGTTCATCAGGGAGAGCATAACTGTACAGTAGTGTGATTTTTCCTCGTGCTAAAATGCCAGTTGCAGCCCTGTTGCACATTGCAAAAAACTAATCCTACAAATAAATTAAAATCTTGTCCTTTTGCTCCAGAGGCAATCTATTAATGGTAAAAGATACTGTCACATGTGCTTATTGTGCTCAAAATATAGGCATATACTTTGTATATAATTTGTATAGTCATACAGATGATTGTGTACATATATATGTGAATGTTGCATAGGACTGAAGGGTGCCTCAGGACTCCCCAATATGCTTACCTTCCTGACCAAGGGATTCCTCTCAGTTCTGTGTTTTAGTTCAGAACGAGGTAAAGTACAATATCCTGCAGTGTACATTTAAAATACAAAATAAAACAAAAGTAATAATAATCACATTTATTCCTCTAAATTCAGCTTATTTCTTGATATTTTGCCAGATGGACTTGGTTTTCCCTTTCTGGATGAAAAAAAACCACTGTGCTTCAGCAACTGAATCATTCAAACCTGTGCAGTTTGGTTGGGGAGCAAGCAGCAAAAAGGTCCTCTGGGTAGTGCTCTGTGAGCACTCAGGGGTCTTCCAGTTAGTGGACCACTATTCTCGCTGCATATTCACTTATTCTCACTGTAAAACCTAATTTTGCATTACCTCCCACATGAACTCCTCCAGCTCTCTTATTGTCACCCAGCAGTGGTAGCAAGCCACAGGAGCAATCACATTCTCCAAGACTGAAATGAGATTTTTGTAGTTGTTGTTCTGATAAGAAAGACTGGCTGGTCTCCAAAGCTTGTCTGTCTCTATCTGCTTCTCTGCCAGAGTCTTTTCTTGCTTGTACTCCTCTTCTGCTCCTAGATCAGTACCGATGCCTTAATAACTATGGGGATTCTTTCAATGTTTTATCATTTCATCATGAAAGTCAGCCATTTATGTTTACAAACCCCTGTTTTGCTCCTTAAAAAGCTCTTGAATCACTGACCTAGGATGCTGGGAAAACTGATGTAGAAATTTGATAATGAAAGTTTCCAATCCCAAAAACTGGAATGCTGCACCAAGACCTGCTGAATCTGGTACAGATAACAAGGGGTGTTTGGTGATGCTTGCATGACTGGAAATAAGGGTTTGTGTGCCTGTCCACAGCCAGGGCAGATATTAGATGCTCCTTGTCTCCCTCACTTTGTACAGCTTCCCATGACAGCTGTAGCCACTTATCAAGTCCTGAACCAACCAACCTAATTTTGTAATTTTTTTTTCTTCCAGAGCAATAGTTTACCTTTGAAGCATGAAGCTTCTCCTAGAAGCATGCTCTGGTGCTCTCTGTTGGATTAGATGGTTGAATCACCAGATTTAAGGAACTTCCATCCTAGTGGGGTTTAGGCAAATGTGCTGGCAAAGATTGCTTACCAGGTATTTAAGCTCCAGGGATTCTACTGCTCTAGGAGGAGGTGACTGGCTCTTTGCAGACGCCCTGGCTGCCAGCAGAGGCCATCACATTACCTATGGGTGCTCAAAGCCTTTCTGTAGATGTGGCAATAAGCTGCAAGACCAAATGATCACAGCTGGCCACTAAGTATATGTATTACAATGCCTGGAGAACAGTGTGAAAGATCTAGGGATAGATTTGTGGTGATGCTGAGCACACTCCCAACTGATGCAGGAGCTGATTGAAAATGTGTTCTAAATATACATAAGACCTTAAAAAGGCAGTTCTGAAAACAAGAATATAGCACTGTAACTCTTTGATGGGTTTATCATCCATAAATAAAGATAATCCTTTTGGAGCCTATTTCTGTACTTTTGATATCTATAATAAAATGTAGCACTGAAGTCCACAATGTAATTACAACTTGTTCTAAGAATTTATTCATTTAAAAGTATAAGCAGGATACTTTCACTAGAGGTCCTTTATTTTTCTTCTGAAAATTATTTCCTCATTGGCTTCTGTGTACAGTCCGTAAAGTGGTAAGACAACCATCTGTTTTGTCTGCTACAGACTCCATCAATAACTCAAGTAGGTCACCTAAGATTGATTAGTACAACTTAAATTCTAGCTTTAGACATTCTCCGTATCTGAGATTCTCAAGTGTAAAACTAGAGCTGGTATACAGGTTGTAAAATTAGCATTGTTATTATTACTGATGCTCTGAGACACAGAAGTAGGGAGAGATTTTTAGTATATTAAAAAGTCCAGGAAGAATTTGAGGTTATAGGCATCAGTTCTGCAAAATCTGTAAATAATTAAAAAAGATAATGTAAGACTTTTTGACTTTCTGAATATTAACTCATGACTTTAAATACTCCATTTTCTATTAGGTGTAATTCAAACAGTGGAGCGATATACATATTTTCTTCATATAAAAACTAAACTTTTTTTTTTTTTCCCCCTTGGTAAATAAGATACAGGTACTTTTTCCTTAGTAGATAAGAGAAAGGTACTTTTAGAAGTATGTTCTTTTTTCCCCTGATCTCATGCCTTGCTCTACAGGACTTTGAGGAAATGCAATTATTTCTGCCACCGTCAGAGAAACCACTTAGATGCTTAAGGGTGAGGATTTGCTTAAGTGTTTTCCTGATTGAGCTTTTATTGTGTTGGAGAGTACCAATTAAAAAAAAAAAAGAAATTGCCTTGTCTCTCTCATGATTCAAAACATCTAAAGAAATCGAGCGCCATACAGAGAAGCTTGACCTTTAGAAAACATTTTGTGAGACATTTTAATGAAATGTAAAGGGTACTTCTAAAATCTTTGCTTCGTCTACCAAAACACGCCAGCTAATTAAAGGCAGGAACAAAAGACAGGGTGCCGGCCTCCGGGAGAGCCTCCATCGCGCTGCTGGCTCCGGTAGATGGCACTGCTCTGAATAATTTGAGCCGAAGCCAGCACTGCCCGCAGGATGCTCCCGGAGGATGCTCCCGCTGCCGCCCGGCCCCACGGACCTGCCCGCTGCGCAACGCGGGGCAGAGGCGCTGGACCGGCCCCGGCCGCTCTCAGGCCGGCGGGACAAGGAGTTGGCCTTCTCCCAAGAGATTTTTTTCTGTATTTTGTTAAAATAATCAAGAGTCTTGCTAACGAGGGAAAATATTTGGTTCCCACTGCTGTAAACGTGATTTGCTGGTTGCTGCTAATTTATACCTGTTGCTTCACTTCGTAACAGCTCTTCCCCTCCTTTGCTTCGTAATAACTCTTTTCCCCCCCTGTTTTGGTTTTCAGCAAATTCAACGTTCATTTTGTCAAGTTACAGAAAACTCTGCTGCTAGTGTCAGCAATTAGAAATGTCCCTCCCTGAAGCCTTGTGAGGTGCTTTGGAGAGACTATCTCTGCTGTGGAGTCCTCCCTCCTATGTGTATATGCTGCTGGTTTACTTTCACAGGGGGAAGCAGGGACCTAAAAGCTATCTTTACAAAGGGCCTCGAGGACTGGAAAATGTAAATTTCAGGTATTTTAGTGCCTAGAAAAATAATCTGTCCTGATTTAGAAGCTCAGATTTCCTTGAATGAGAGGACCTTGGTGTCAGATTCGACTTTGTGTCCATATTTGGAGTGGACAAAACTCCTTTTCTGTTTTTATTCCTGTATTTATTTGTGATTTGCCTTTGGAGGTTGGTGCTTAAATGACATTACTCCTTTCTGATGAAAGAACAGCAGCAGATTTTTGCACTGGGAGCATGTTTTGACTGCTGGCTTTAGCTTTTGAACTGGCCTTACTCTGGTTCCAGGGAGAGGAACTGTGGGTGCCTGCCCTGTCTCTGAGCTGTAAGGCAAGTAGACACAAGCATGAGGAACACCTTTAAAATGAAGTACCGAAGGGTCCTTCCTAGGACTCTGTAATTTGAGAGACCTGTCTTTTAGTTAATTCTTGTTATCAAGCAGATAGGAATTCTGAAAATAGATCCTTTCCCTCATGTTCCACTGAGTATAACAAACCACAGACTTTTTTGATCTTTGTGCTGGAAGAACCTGCAGTTTTTCTGCATGTTGCCATAATCATCTGGGATGAGGTCTCTCTATAGCATAGAGTATTCTCTCTAGTCTGAGAACAGCATAAGGAATTAATGTCTTTGTTCCCTTCTTTTGAGTCCTCCTCAGCTGAGAAACAATTGCTGTTTTCAAGTGTGTTGGGTTTTTTTTTGTCCTGAGGTAGTTATTGACCTGTTGATGTAAAACTGGAGCAGAGTAACTGGTGCAAGCAGCAGCCTGTTCCACAGATTGCTCTCTCCAAAACCTGGGCCAACATCTACTAAGGCAAATTATATAAAATGGAACAAGTAGGCTGGGAGGATCACAACCATACAGCCTTGTTGAAATTTCCATTGCATGGTTGGAAAGGCAGGAAGAAATCAATGTGGAATTGAATTTGGTGCTCCTATCAAGTGAAAGAAGAATTTGTTAGGAGGTGAGGGCAGCCCCTTCCCTTATAGACTAGGCTGTTACATCCTTTCAGGAGAGAGCAAGGCTGCTGGCAGCAGAGTAGACATGAGCCCTACCTTTCTCATTCAAGCCCCTGTTGTGCAGTTTAGGCAACTCCCTGCTCAGCATGCAGGTTTTCATAGCTCCTACTTTTAGCCCTGTGTAAAATCCAGTTCTCTTTCCTTCTGCAGCCCCCATCCTTCATTGTATTCTTTTCCTTCCAATCATCTCGGTTTGTTGTTGTTGTTTTTGTTTTGTTTTGTTTTGTTTGATTGGTTATTTTTTTTTTTTAAATCTTCTCACTGCTATCTGGTTTTGTTTCTGTTCTTGGATGGAAGACAGAGAGCTCATCTGTCTTCAGAAATCCCAGTTTCCCCATTTTTTCCTCCTTTTTGTCCTCTTCTGTCAGCAAACCCCAGGGGCAGCTTGCTAGCAATGTGCCATGCAGCTGGTCAGGCTCTTGAAAGAGCATTTTTTCTCCTGATCAGTTTGAGTGCTAAGAAAAACAAAATGGAGAGAAATAACGCCTCTCTTATAGACAACCAAAGCAAAAATACTCTTTTATGGACTCACTCCCTGACTGTGAGGTCCTGGGGGTTATATCCATAACAGGAGAAACCTGGTAGCCCTGTCAGTTATTTCTTTGATACAAACCTACATAATTATTTGAGGATCATGTTCATATTGATGGTGCTGGCCAGACATGGAGGTTGAGGGGCATTGCCTTCACCAACTGTGCTTAGAGCAAATGCATGGCTGAAATTGGGTAAAAGCAGGGGATTTAGCGGAGAAAAATAACTTAGGCAGTCTTTGTTCCTGAAACATTTCTATTTTTAAAACTTTCAGTGGGAATTTAAATTGCAGCTTTCCAAATGCATACAACAGCTAGCTCACTATGCTGTGTGCCCCTCTTCAGAAAACCCAGACTGAAGTCAGCCAGGGACCAGGAAACACTGAATTTTCCCCCACCTCTTTCCCCAGACAAACAATTCCCTAAAACCAAAATTTCAGACAAGTAACCATGAATGCTGCCCATTGCCATTTCCTACCATGGTAAGTGGTTTGAGGTCATCTTTTCTGTATTTACAATGTGTGGCTGAAAATACGAACACTCATTGTTTGTGCTTTGTTATTGTTTGCACGACTGAATGCTTTCACAGACATACGCTGCAATAAAGGATGGCTTAGAAATTAAATGTAAAAAGGCAACCAGTGCCACTGGGGAATAGAGTACTCTACCAGTCAAGACACAGACTCCATTGACCAGGCTTACAGTGTAATGCTCTCTATAAAATGTATTTAATGCAGGGCTGAAATTTGTGCATCTTAAATAGACAAGACAAAACCCACCTTCCAGTCCTTTTCAGCATTTGGTGGAAACTTTGATCATCAATTTAATTAAACATTTAGTTGTCTTAATTTGTAAGGTCTGCTACAATTTTGCCTGAAATTGAAAACAGAGACCTTTTTGGGCACCCTGTTCTTATTTTTTTTTTTTCTGTACAAGAATGTCATGACATTTTAAACCTCTGGGCACTTTCTTTTCTTCTACTCCTTAACTGAGCAGCAGGATACATTTTAAGTGCTCCTTCACTGTGGTTCTGAAACATGCCCAACACAGATGTCTCTTTTTTGTCATTCTTCTTCCTTCCCCTTTAAAAATTTTATTTTCCGGACAAACAGCTGATTCTTGAAAGTGTTTTCTTCAAAAAAGATTGTAATTCTTGTGACTGTGATTGCCAGTTGAAAATTATAATAAACATGTTTGTCTCTGGGCTTGAGAATAAGCCTCAGGTATTCATTCTTGAACAAGCACTTTCAAATTTACTAGGCTGCAATCATAGTTGTGTTAGCAGGTTTGAATTATTTAGTTAAGGTCAAAAACCAGTCTTCTTTAGCATGAGCAAGTTTTAGGTGCAGTTTGACCATTCAAAACATGTTAATTTCCTGACAGAGTAAGTTATGTCATTATGGGTTGGATTAAATTTTGTTGAAACGAGTAGATCCTTCATTTAAGATAGGTTGATGAACAACCAGGGCATATGTCTCAGCCCCAAGTAGAGGCAGTGCAAGGCACCTTGGAAATGTGAGTGGCATGTGTGGATGACCTGGGTCTGTCTATTATTTTGGCAATACAGAGTTTGTGGATGAGGCAACAACACTAAATGATAAAGGAAAAAAATCACAATATTATATGTCATCAGTGTGTGGTCATGACAGCAGTGTATACAGGGTTGAGGTATTGGATTGAAATAGTGTAAAAAACCCTTTAGTGTTCAGCCCACCTGACTTTCAGGGAAGTTTGATGTTGTACTTCACTGTGAATATACAAATTACAAAATAATGCAAAGTTTCCTGATGCAATCAGTGAGTTTTGCATGAAGTAGAACATCTCACTTCTGTTCAACAGAATCCTAGTGGCCTGGGCTCTCTCTGCGCAGGACTCAAATGTCGTTTTATAATCTGTACACATTTTGTAGCTCAATTTCTCATGCATGTAATGTCCATGTTTGTGCTGATAAGCAATGTGTATCCAAACTGTCCTGCCTCAGAAAAGCACAAAATAACCCAACTGGGCTGGGACCAGCTGTAAGGGAAGTAGTGATGGGTTTGAGGGTATGGAGCACCAGACATGAGATGAGCAGGCTAAAACTTTGCAGTTGATGATTGAATTTATTTTTCACAGCCCTCTTCTGCTTTAGAAGAAAAAAAAAAAAAAAAAAAAAGGAAAGGAAAAAAAAAAGAAAGTCTTCTGACCCATGGTCACATCCCTTCTGCCCAGGGGTTTGGTAAATACCTAGTAGGTGGGTTTGCTGAGAGAATCCTAGTGAAGGGAGAGAAGATAACAAGGAGTTATGAACATTGATCAGGTAAATATTGGAATTTGAACCTAAAACCTCTGCAGAAGAAGTTACTCTGGCAACAGCATCCCAAATTTCAGAGGTGGAGTGGGAGAGAGAGACCTCATCCTGGGGCTGAGTCAGTGAGGTACCTAGTGAGGAGTAACCAGCATCAGGAAAGCTGTTTGAGGATGAACGGCTCCTCTGGAACTGCTGCTGAGCAGCCTGACTGTCACCCATTATTCACTGCTCAACTGGATAATTTTCAGTAGCCCATGCAGGACTCTAATCAAGTTTAATGGAAATCTTTCCCCTGACTTTGCCACTCTGCAAGGATAAGGGTCTTGAATCTTGCACTGCTGGCAGGCAAGTGTCAGAAGGAAGAAGGTGAATTAGTTTCCTGGTTCTTGCATGCACCAGAGCAGAGACATTGTGTGTTGTCTGCTTTGGACCTTGAAATGGAAGAGTTGAAGTAAGGACAGGATGTAAGTAGAAGTACTATTTTTAAGAAAATAGTTTTTAGACTGTAATATAGTCAGATCCATGTTACTTATGTAATGGAGGAAAGATAAAACCAGAGACCTTTTTTCTTCCTGTTTTGGCATTTTTCTAAACAAAAAGTTACACCTTTGATAGCTAACTGTTTCACTGGCTTCTCCTTACTAGAATGACTACTAAAACCCCAGCTCTTGGTTTGTCACACAAAAGGCCAGAAGATGTAACTGCATGAAAAGAAAGAAAAAAAGGTCAAATGCAAGAACTGAAACATGAATGAGCTGTAGCTGCTGTGGAGCTAACTTGGCATCTCTATTCTGTTCTTTCTAACACATCCAGACCCGTGCCAACTCCGTGCAGGTGCTCCAAAATCAAGTTCACCAGGCTCATAGGGTCTCCATGAGTGCCACCATGTCCTACACTGTGTATCCCCATGCAGGATAGTCCACCAGCACCTGGTGGCTATATAATTGTTGTTTCTTTCAGCAATTTACCAAGTACTTGAGGTACTCTGAGTAGTTCTGATAAGGGAGCTTGGTTTTCTTCAGCAGCCTGAAGTACTTCACAACTTTGTTAGTAAAGCCCTGGAGGAGAAAAGACACCGCAGAAAGAACCGTGCCTTGACAGTGCCACCTACAGAGACTTTCTGCTGTGCCTTTTGCAACTGGACTTGCCTATCTCGCATTGGCCTTATCAGCCATCAGCGCGCTTGCAGCAAGTGTGGGTAAAACCCTCCCGAATCCTCTTTCACGAAGTCTAGCCATGATGAGTAAAGCCCACTGCGACAGACTATTCATGATGCCATGAAAAATAACCAAAACCCCCTAAACATTACAAGCAAGAAAGCTACATACTCTCACCTTCCTGGATCCTATGCAGATTGTTGCAAAATGATGTTGGAACTGAAGGAGCTTAGGAAATTAGTGATTTAAAATTCAGTCCTGCTCAGCAGTAATGACCAGTAATTTGGAAACAGCTTGTGGCTTTTCAAGTTTATTCCTTATAAAGAGACATATTCATAAGTATGAAAGAGGGGAACCACTTTCCTACTCCCGTTTCTAATAAAGCAGGAAACATTGTTGAATGCCAGAATAAAGAGTATGAATTTGATTTGTCTGGCTGAAGTTTTGTGATGCAGAAGCAAGTCTGCCTAGTAGCTAAATTATTGATGAAGGTTGCTGTTTTTAACGCTACTGCACCGCCTGTGATGTGGTAAACATAACTTCTCCTCAGGTTCTCATCCTGATTGCTGGCCAAATTTTATTCTTGATTGCCCATCTGTGGCTGCTATTAACTTAGATAAGAGGCACTGCCATGGCTGTGCAGGTAGTAATTAAGCACAATTTACTTTTGTCCTAGATATATCCTGAGTGGTGAATATTAGAATTTGCACAGAATCATTTTTCATCCTTAAATGTTCATTCTTCACATTGTTTCTAACCATTAAATTGTGACTTGGACGCAGTCCACACACGTATAAACAACAGAGGATCAAAGCAAGTCTTCCTTCCTTCCCTGTCTTCTTACCCTTGAATGCAGTTATTTGTTGTGCAGGTACATCAGAAGCACATCTTGTGTCTGTCTTCTTTAGTCTTTGCCTATGTAACTGTGTAAGTATGTCATGGGTAATTGCAAAAGTATGGATTTATTGCATACATAGAATAGCAGTAATCAAAATACCAGTGACCCTTCAGACACAAGCTGTGACTGCTTAAGACATCTTTCTTAGGTGTTTAGTTGCATCCTCAGATCCATTTTGACCACTCAGCCTAATAGAGATGAGCTGTTTTCTCTCACAGTTGCATTTCTTGGTGAGTTATTGCAAAATTTTATAAAGTCTGTATTTTTTGTTTGACCCACCACAATACATATAAAAAACTAACTTGTAGTGATGATACCAAAAGGGTGTTATTTTGCAACAATGTCTTTGCCACAGAAGCCTTTGCACACATTCATAAGAAGAAGAAACCCAAGTGTACAAAGTCATATGAGAGTGTGATGAAATAAATGTGGCTGTGGAGAACATAAACCGAAAATCCAACCATGATTTACAGAAAACATTTCTATACTGGTAAGAAAATCTACATCCTCTATGACAGAGAGCACAGGCATTGTCATCCTGTTTCTGAACACAGGTTTGTAGCAGCTTTCTGATACGATGTCTGCATTGACTTCCATGAAGATGCACTTGTCCAAGCCAAAGTCTGCCCCAGAGCTATAGTTTACAGAGCAAATGACATACAAAATTTTGGTTTTTTGATTTTTTTTTTTGTTTGTTTGTTTGTTTGTTTTTTTCTGTTTTAAACAGTGGGGAAGAATTTTTTTTAAAAAGTCAGGCTTGTGGTTGATGAATAAAACATGTCTCAACATGATGCCATTCAGCACGAGAAGCTGCAGAATGATTTAAACTTTCTCACACATGGGTTTTGCACACTGGTAAGGACTCCTGGTCTCATTGCATTAAGTGTTGATATCTGTAACAAAATTGTGAGTATAGCAAGACATGTAAGAAGTAAGTATCATTAAAATTGAGAGTGAGTTTTTCCTGTTAGAGGAACATGAGCACAATTATTAGGTATACTTGCTGCCTGTGGGAGATATTTATTTCTCTTTTTCCCCTCCCCAAGCTCATCAAAGGATAAAAGCAGAAAAAATGAGTGTAATGGATCGATTCTTTCTTTGTGCAGTGTTTGTGGAAGCTAATAGCAGTAAAACCCCTTAGTAGGTTAAAATAATAGTTCTTTTAAAAGCTTTCAAAGAGAAGTACATTGGCAGCAATAGAAAAAAAAAGTAGAAGGTTGCATGTCATTTATAGGCTGGTTGGGTTTCAGTGGGGCTCACAGTGTGTTCCTGAAATATACATTTAATCTGTCACATACCCTCAACTGAGAGCAAAATCGTCTTTATTAGAATAGCTGTTTCAGCAGGAAATACCTTAGATATTCCTCAGAGCTACATTTTCCACTTTTGTTTTCAATTTTACAGAAGTCATGGGTAGTATCTCATCGTCCTGGAAGACAGTCTTTATTGCACCAGTACTTTGATGAGCTGTTAACTCAGCCACAGCTGCACTGCTAAAGGCACCCGGCATTACCAAAATCAAGCCAATCGTAGCACCACAATGGAACAGAGTGAGTGATGATGTCAGCACATGCTTAAAACTAGAGATGGCCTCAGGTTGTTAACTCTGCATGCTCAGTCAGGCATAGCCAAAATAATTCATGTTAAATAATGCTGTCTTCTTCTCCTTCCTTTTCTTTATTATTTTTTCTTTTAATAGTACCTCTGCTTAAAACTTGCTCACTCTGCCTTTTTAATATAGCCTTTGGGTCACTAAGATCTCAGTTACTGAAGGCATTCGGTATGTTTTTTATTTAGTTGAGACAGTTTGTAATCTTTTCTGGGCATTCGTATATATTGGCAAAGCATTTATGAATTTATCTAGGCTCCACATATGCAATGAAAGGTCAACTATGGAAAGTTCTTCACAACTTTTCAAAAATATGCTAATAAGAACCAAGATCAAATAATCAACAAACAATAAATACATGGCAAAATTCACTATTGTTATTTTTTAAAGAGCTATGTGTCTGACAGCCAGACACAGTATTTATTGCTTTGCAAGCATTGCGTGAAACTGAGGACTGTGGAATTGGTTTTAACTAGTATAATTTATTCTTGTTAAAGTATTTGCAAGATGGGACCTGTGGGATCATTTTCTGCAAGTGAAAGAAAACTGTTCCTAGGTAAGGTCAAGTTGTGTCTGGTATTTCCAAAGCAGTAGCAAATATGATGGCTCCAAAGAGTCCAGACAGTTGCCTTGGGCTCTACAAGAACTTTTTTTTACCTATTTGATCTCTGAATCCTTGTCTGGTCTCAGAATACTCATCAAATTGAAATATAATATTTAATACCTAATATAAATAATCAGAAGCATTAAGTAGATTTATATTATTTTAAAGTTTCAGTCCCAAGTAATTTGACACAAGTTTAGTATTACTTTCCTCGGTGGTGGTTTGACCCTGGCCAGATGCCAGGTGCCCACCAAAGCTGCTCTAACATTCTTTCCTCAGTTGGGCAGGAGAGAGCAAATACAGTTAAGGAAGGACACTGAGGTGCTGGGGCAGGCCCAGAGAAGGGCAGCAAAGCTGGTGAAGTGTCTGGAGCACAAGTCCTCTGAGGAACTGAGGTTGTTTAGCCTGGGGACAAGGAGGCTCAGGGGAGGCCTTATCACTCTACAACTACTTGGAAGGAGGCTGTAGCCATGTGCAGTAGGTCTCCTCCCGGCTACCAGCATTAGGATGAGAGGACATAGTCTTTAAGCTTTACTGGGGGAGGTTTAGGTTGGACATTCTTTCTTCACAGAAAGAATGATCAAACATTGGAATGGGCTGCTCAGGGAGGTGATGGAATCACTGTCCCTGAAGGTGTTTAACAAAGACTGGATGTGGCACTGAGTGTCATGTTCTATTGGACATGGTGGTGATTGAATGTGCATTGGACTTGACGATCTCAGAGGGCTTTTCCAAACTAATTGATTCTGTGATTCTATCCCATTCTTAACCCCCTCCAAGTCACTCTCTATCTCTCATGCACTGCTGAAAGATCTCCTGACAAAAGCTCTCATGAATAAGTCTTTTTAGCCAGAGGCCAGGACAGCAACTTCTCTAATTGACTTCCCAGTATTCCACTGTTCCTGCAGCAGCTTGGCACTGGGAGGGGCATGAATAGTTTGCAATTACCTGCAGCCCTTTCTCCTCTTAGAGGCTCTTTGTGAAGCCTCACCTGAGATAACTGTAGGTTGCCTACTTAAACTATAGGTCTATATGTCTCTGTTCATTTGTTGCTTTTTGGTGTGTGGAAATATGGGGAGAGGGGCCTTATGGGGAGCTGAGAAAGATCTTGTTACTTCCTGAGAAATGAATGGTCTTTGTCAAACCGTTAGTCTTCATCAGGCTCTGGGTTTCTTTATTGCTATTTCACAGAAAGCAGTATCTGTTCCTTTAGAATTTGACCAGAAGTAGTGCCTGGATGTTCATTTGGTTTAGAAAACTGGAGAAGAAAAACAAAATAATTGAGAAAATCAGGATATCCAGGTGTTTGGAGAAGAGAGATTCGGGAGCAGTGATTTGCTTCTTCAGGGACTGACTGTATGTGAGAAGGCTTTCAAGGAAGGACCAATGGTGAATTGCCTTCCACTGTGTTTGTTATTTGAATGATTTCATTTTGGTGTACAACAATAAGAATATGGCTCAGCAAAGAGAAAGAGAATTGTCTATAACTAGGAAATAAAATCAGACCAAAGACTGAAAAATGCTAAACCAGTGACAATATGATTGTAAAAGACCAACCCACCTAGGTGGCAACTAATTCCTGGCCATAGTCTCCTGCAAGATGCTCTCTTTTTACAGAGTTTAATTTACAAATAATCTTTCTTCCTCTGCTAATGTCCTGCAGTGTAAACCCCAGCCCCATCAATAAAAGATGTGGCAATGACTCACACATTCATTGCAGTCATCACATCTGCAATAAAAATTCAGTCCTCTGACAGTTTACAGGATACAAATCATATCAGCATGCAGTTAAGGTTGAGGCTACATGGGAGTAATTTAGAAAAAAGGAAGGCATTAGATGGTGTAATAGTCTTGAAATCAAGTATTAGATACTGATAAAATTCAGATTTTCATTTATAAATAAAAGACATCTGAGTGTGCTAAGCCTGGGAATGTTGGCTCTGCCCTGCTGCAGCAGAAAGTCGCAACCGCACTGAGTGTAAATGGAGGAGCCAATTAGGCTGTGTTCAGAGTCATCCTGTGCTCAGGCTTGAAATGAAACAGCTGGGCCTTCATTTGCTAGTTTCCAAGAAGCAGGTTATTGTTCAGATCTGAAGCAAACTAATCATGACTTTTAATAAATGTTTCCCATGTTCTACTTGTTACCTTTGACATGCAAAGATTAAACTCTCATTTGTAAACTGATAGGCAAACAGCTCTGAACAAACTTTGCCCATCAGCATCTTTAAGATGCCATTTTTGCTTGTGTGTCACGCAGTAGAAAGAGACTGCTTTGTTATTTATTTTATTTATGCTGTTTTGTTTCTGAGAGGAGAATAACAAGAGGCATTCATCACAACTTCTTATTCAAGCTCCCTGCAGGTCTCAAAGCGTTCTGAGAGGAACCAATATATAAAATGAGATGCTTATTTCAGTTTTTTATATTAAAAAGCTTTGTAATTTTTTCTGCCTGTAAAAATGATGTTAGACTGGTCAAACCGTTTAAAATGGTTTGATATCTAATTCTAGGTATTGAAACATAAAAGAATGTGTTTTATCAGGAGATGAGTAACTTTCATACACACTGTGGATACCCGTCAATGTATCTTCTGGAAAATAGAAGTGATGTATACATAGAAGAGACTGTTGTTATTGTTAGGCTTCTTGGAACGTTTTTTCTTCTGCCCAAAGTTAGTATTTCTGTGGATAGTGACAGAGGTATATCATACTACATGCTCAAATACCAGTACCTGTGGACACAGGTACAGTTTTTGTTTGGTGTCTTGTGTCCCATATGCACACAGAAGAAGGGATGGCAGGAGTGTCCTTCCAATGCAGAGGTACCCTGAGTAGGTCCTAGTCAGTCTTAATCAGCTCCAAACTAATACATCTACATTTAGGTACAGGCGGGCAGTTTTTCACATGTGAATCAAGGGCACGGTTCTGTTACCTAAACATTGGTGAGATGCCCTAGTTATTCTGCTGGACTGGCTGCTCTGGAGGGCAGGAGGTCTCTGACAGGTCCTGTGCCTGCTGCACTGACCAACTGCCCCAGGGGGATCTTAATAGCAAGGATTTCTAAAAGGCATGGAGTCTGGGCAGCTGAATCAAGCTCCAAGTTTCAACCTACTCAAACAGCTGCTTCAAATCCTTGCTCATATGAACATATTCACACACAAGAGTCTAAATTTAAGTGGTTTCATCTTAAACTGAACTGTACCCATAGTCTGGCTTCTGGTGAGCTAACTTGGCCAAGCTCTCTGGGTAGCCAGTCATAGCAATTGCTGTATCTCACACCACTCAGTGTTACACACACATGCTTGCAAACATCTGTCTACATTTTGCTCAGGATCGCATCTGACTGTCTTCCTCATACTAGAAATTGCAGCTGCCTTCTCTGCAAGTATTTCCCCTGAAAGCAGTAAGACTTTTTGCAGGAGCAGATATCTCTCCAGGTTTGGAAAGGTTTCTCACCTGCTTTCTGGGGAGTGTCATCTGTGTGAGGAAATTTGACTAGTTTGGCTCTTTGGAAAAAGCAGTAGCTGTTGCAGAAAGGTAAGTATTTACCAAACATTTTGACATATTCATGTTCTACACACCTTGATCTTTGAATATATATGAAATGTTAACAGCAAAAGGAAATGCAGAAATAACACCAGCCCATTACAGAATGAGGGAGCATTCTGTAACAAAGAGGGAGATAGACAGGGCAGAGATGTTTAATACTTTTTTTGTTTCTGTCTTCAAAACCAATGATGGGCTAAGAGGATCCCAAGGCTCTGAGCTGGAGAACTATGGCTGTGAGAATGATTAACTCCCAGTCAACCCTGAACTTGTGCAGGATCTGTTGCTCCAGCTGGATCCCTGTAAGTTCATGGGTCCTGATAGGATTCATCTGAGAATACTCAAACAACAGGCTAATGATTTTTGAACAGTCTTGGGAATCTGGAGGGGTTCCACCCATTTAACTGGAAGCTGACTGACCTTGCCCCAGTTTTCAAAAATGGCAAGAAGGATCCTGAAAACTACAGACCTGTCAGCCTCATTTCAGTGACTGGTAAAATTATGGAGATTATTCTGAGAGATATTGAAATACACATGAAGAACAACATGGTCATCGGTCACAGACAGCATGGCTTTGTGAGAGGAAAGTCCTGCTTATCAAGCCTGATTTCCTCTTATGACAAGGTAACCCACCCAGCTGATCACGGAAAACCAGTGGATGTAATCTTTCTGGATTTCTTATGACAAGGTAACCCACTCAGCTGATCAAGGAAAACCAGTGGACGTAATCTTTCCAGATTTTAGTAAAGCTTTTGGTACTGTCTCTCACAGGATCCTTCTGGACAAAATATCCAGCTGGATAAACACATCATGCAGTGGGTGAGCAACTGGCTAATGAGTTGGCCACAAAAGGTTATGGCAAATGGGGTAACATCAGGCTGGTGACCATCACCATCATCAGAGGGTCACAGCTTGGACTGGGAAGCATGTCACCGGAGAGTGTTAGGTGCTGAGCTCCTAGAACAGTCATCAGCCCTCAGTTTGAATGGTTACAATCTCCATTCAGAGAATGGGGATCCTGAATAACCCTGAATAGGGGAGATTTGCAACAGCCTGCTGAGCCAGCCTATCCTCTTCCTCAGAAAAGTGCCTTTCTCTGCTGGAGACTCCTTGAACAAAACTCCTGAAAGTAAGTTCCCATACTAATTTTAATTCTAAGTAGAGCAAGGGGTCATGGTTGTATAATGCCACCAGAGGAAGCAGCTTTCCTCCTCCCCAGCAGTAAGCTCAGTGTTCAGGGCAGTCATCTGTGATGTGATAGACAGAAGTTCAGTCCCCTCTCCTGTCTGATGGGAATTCAAAACTGCATCTTCCATCTTTAAGGAAAGTCCCTGCATAGCCCATTTGCTGTGCCAGTCCCTGCCATAAAAGCACTTTATATGTCTTGTATAAAGACTGTTCATTATAATTTCAAGATGTACCTAAACAAGCCTCAGCATAGTTTAGTGTAGTCTGTTTAGTGTAATGTTTACTTCATTTCTCTCTGCTGTTTTTTCCAAAGGAAGAGTGGGTAAAGTTGTCTGTCTTCTGAAATGGCTTCTATGTTAGTGATGAGGAGTGGTAAATAGAAGTTTGAAGCTGTTTACATCATTGAATAAATGATTACATTTGTTTTTCTGTGTCCTAGATGAATGTGTGGTTACTATAGTTAGACGGCATTGGATTTGTGGAGCTTCTGCACTGGGCATCATGAAATAGGCATATTTGGTCTATTCCTGTTAGCTTAAGTCCATCAGAGATGGAGAAGAACCCAAAGAACATAGGAAATACCCTGTCAGGTTTGACAGGCCATGGGAACCAAGGCTTGGGCTGAGAGCTTGGTGTCCCACAGTTCCTTTTCCTCAGGCTTCTGGCTGTCTAGATTGGCTGTCTTAGGGATGTTGGAGCACACCCCTGCTTTCAGGGTCCATTTTATCATCTGAATTCTTTTGAACACGCTAATGCTGTCTGCCCTCACCACCCCCTGTAGTGGCACCTTGCAGAAGTCTTCTGCCAGTCATGTTACATGGTTTTCTTGAATTCAGCCTGAGGCTACGTGCTGCTTCAATGGAGCTCTGCCTGGCTGTGACAAGTCACTATGCTTGTGAGCCCCTGTAGACACAGAGGCATTGGGGTTCTGGGGACACTGATTTTGGCAGGTAAAGCATGGATAGAGAGTCACTGTCATGTGATGGCAGCTGTGGGCTGGTGACTGGGGTTAAAGTTTTGCTTCTTGAAGTCTGATTTCACAATCAAGATTGGACCTCTCTCTGACTTTCTCCCTGAGCCCTTTCCTCTCTTCAAGAGCGATGCCATGTTTCCAACTCTTCTTTCAGCAAAGAAACTCCAAACACAGCTGATGAATAAAGCAGTGGGTTTTCTAGCACAAACCATCAGTGAGGGAGAGAGGAGAAGCAGCTGTAATCAATATATTGCAAATGAGGCCTTGATCTCCCTTCAGCCTCACGTGCCTGTCTCATACTGCTGTGTGTGCCTACAGGAAGCAGGAAATAGGAGGGAGACTATAACTTAAACATTTGATTAACACACTATTCCTTTCTTTCTGACTCTAATGGAATCAGCATGCAAATGCAATTCTGTGTTTTATTTTGTTGCATTGACAGTGTAGCTACACAAAAAATATTATGATCTGCTGCTGGCAGATCCTGTTGAATGAATTATTCTGAAGCACTTCTAAGCCTGTGTTTGTCACAGTCTCCTATTTCAGTCCCTGTCGTGCACTGTGCCTATCATTCATTATAGTTGATGGGTTGAGGGCAGAAAGGTGTCTCTTGCCTTGTTCTCTGGGGAATTTCGTCCTGTCTGTCTCACCTTCAATCACTGCTAATAGCTCTGTTGGCACAAATTCAGAAAGGAACTGTGAAGAGACAATGAAAATATTTCTCAGGGTGGTTTGTATTTTAATAGCTAGTCTTAAAAATGAATTTTCTGGAGCAAAACAAAATGAAGATTGCATAGAGAGATTTCTCTTACAAATTCTTTATTTTTTTATTGTTATTAATCTTTGAGCCCTTTGCATTCTTGTTATGCTTTTCTTGTGAACGTTCATGATGGATTGGGTTGTACTTTGACCATTGACTGTTTATCCTATGAATTTATTAGGGTGATTTGTTGTTCAGCAAATGCTGTGTCGGAGAACAAAATAGCACTGCAGTTTTAGGATTGTGTTTTTGTAGGATACTTACCCAAATTTTCAACTGTTACCTCTACCTTGATTTTTAAGCACATTATAGCTGTGTTTGTGGCAGGTACACTGTCACTGCTCTAATGTCTTGCAAAGGTTATAGTAGAGGAGTGCAACAGGGCTCACCATTTTGGCAGGAGCACAGTGGATAACCCAAGTGAGAGTGGAATTGGGGAGCTGTTCTTAAGGTTTTTAGATGGTATTTACTTTGTTTTCCTTTGAAAAAGGGGATTTCTAACCTCTCTGTGCCACTGGAATATCTATATGAAGACAACAGAAGATCTAGTCTAACAATTTGAGAAATACAACAGTGCATAAATGTTCCTAACTCTTTCAGTATTTTTTCAAATAATTGTAATCAATTGCATGAAGTAAGTGATACATTTGGGCATCCTTAGGCAAATATATCCTTTTGTTTATTTTTATCCTTGTTAGCTTGCAGTCAACTGTACAAATAAGTAGCAAGTGATCAGGTATCAATAAATGGAGAGACCTCTTTACATCGGTAGTTTGAATTACTGTGTCCTTTTATGTTGCTCTCATTCCTATAAGCATACAGAAAACAAGGTTTTGGATAACAAGAAGAGGTTATAACTCATTGCTGGAACAAAGGCAGACATCTCTGTTGATACTGGTGTTACCTGTGATTTGGTTTGATTTGTGCGTCTACATCCCATTATTTTTTCAGAAGGAGTAAATTGCAATTGTGCAAAAAAACTGGATCAGAAGGATGGTATTAAAACGCTGGAGTGAGACTGAGAGAAACAGGCTCCATACCTGGCTCTGTTGCAGGCTGTCTTTGGCAAGGTGGGCAAATCATCCTGTGTGGCTGTGGCAAGGTATATACTTTAGCTCATGGGCATATGGGACTCCAGACAGACTGCAGACTCATTCTTCCTGCTTCTCTCTGCTCATGGTCTCAACTCCAAATGCTCAGGATAATTGTTTCAGTATCAGGAGGCACAATGATAATATGAATCTGTGCATACTTTCCAGAGTGGTATGTAAAAGTTAGATGTGATTTAAAGAAAGTAAAATTACATAAGATGATTTTTCACATGACATCAGTTACCTAAGTAACAGTCTCTTTCATGATTTACTGTGGGTTTTTTTAACAATGTAATTGCCTTGAAACAAAATAAACACTGTATGTTGAAGCCTTTTTAGATTCACTGATTGAAGCGTTACGTTTCATGCTTCATTTTTTCCTCTGGATTACAAGATTAGGATTTATTTGAGAAGAAAATAGGGCACTTTTGTGCTAGACTTGAAATCATTGTCTGCAACTGCCAAGACAAAATTGACTTGAAGACAGATCTTGTTATAGGAGGCTTGCTTCAGCAGTCTGGAGCTTACAACCAATTTAGTTATGTCAAGGCATTAAACCACCTTTTCAGTGAAGACAAGGTATGAAGGAGTAAATTAAACATGTTCTATCAGAGATTAATGATGACTATTTTTAATTAGTGCCAGAAACAAGCATTGAAGAAATTATATTGAACATTGTAGTTGAGGAGTTTAGAGATTAAATAATGACTAACAGAAGTGCTAACTCAACCTTTGTCCTCAAGTCACTACTTTTCAAGGGATCTATGAATGCTGCAACGCTTTTGTTCGAATGTGGCTGACAGCTGTGCTGCAGGAGCACCCTCAGTGAGCTCTGGCTGCTCATGGGTTTTGGGTCCTTGAGCTGCAGCAGCCCAGAGCAACCCCCTGACACACAAAGGGTGTGGGCAGGGCCTCCTCAGCAACCTCTCTGCAAACCTGATGCTGTGCTGCGTGCTGGTGCAGATGGAGCAGAGCTCCTGCTGTATGGGACATGTTGTTTGAGTTGCTGTAAGTCAGGTTGGTTACTGTGGTATATAAGTGTATGCATTATATACAGTAAAAGTGTATACTGTGTCAGTGGCATTTTTTATGCTTTCTTTGGGGTACTCACAAAAAAAAGCAAAGAGGAAGGGTGCAGAATGAAATTCGCCTGCCATATATGAAATTTGAGGAAACCCAGAATGAAGTTTTGAAATACAGATTAATTATTCTCTTTTTTGGGCAATTGCAGAAAAGTTAGCAAAAGTATTTGAAAATGTATTTTTATTTTAACTTCAACAAGTGTCAATCTCTGAATACCTATTTAGTCAAAGTGTTCAAGAAACCATGAAAGGATGAGTCAGTTACTCTAAATTTTAACATTTTAACAGGGTGTAGAATACAATTCTTTCTTATGTTGTATGAATAAAACCCTATCTCTGTCACATCCAGGTAACAGAGAAAACGAGGCCACTCTGATTAGTACAGGAAAATATGGATTCTGCAAGTATGAACAATGGAAATGATGCCTGACTTTATCTAGACTTAGCAGTCATTTAATTGTTTTATCTTGTCATGTGAACTTATCTAAGAGGATTTCACTCAGAGCAAAGTAGACAGAGGTTGCAATGTCTGGAAAGCACCAGGCCATCCTTTCTAGCATCTTCCACACCCCACCCTCCATGTTTCTAATCTCACTAATGGTATTGTGACTACTCCAGAGTTTGTGGAGCTCATAAGGGAAGACCACACAGACACAAATTTGTATTTCAGGTATGGGCAATGGTCTTTCTATTCTCATTCCATTGGAAGGGACTAAAAATGAGTTATTCTCGTCCTCTTCCATTAAGCATTCCTCTGCTTAGTAGCATAGATTTAATTAATATTGTGAGCCTCATGACTCTTTTTAATGGAATTAGATTTCATGACTCACTTGGGCATTATCTGAGGAACATCTCCCTGTACAAAATGACTCAATCACTAAGATTGCTATCTGGCAGCATGCCAAGATATTAGGACCCAAAGAGCTAGCACTTAATCTGATTCAGGGACATCTTTAATATTTTCTGAACATACTCTCCAGCTTATTGCAAATATTTCTTTCCAAAAAAGAAGTTAAAAATTTATTTTAGGCACACTCTGAGGTGTCTTACAACATTATTGATCCTTTTAAAGTGATTGCCTTTAGTTCCAGAACATTTTGCAAAATTTCAGATGAAAAACTAGTGCATACAAATCAGAACAAAGTTCAGGGCCATGAGAAGGTCACTGAGCACTGAATGCTGTGACTGCCAGCACTTTCATTTGTTTAGCCATTTTTCTTTTTTTTTACTCTTTTGATCTCAAGATTGAGTAAAAGAATTAGGTCAGACTAAATATCCATGATTAAATCTCCACCATTATATTCAGTTACAAATGCTTAGGAAAATGTAACGGGAACCAGAAAGCTTTCTTGGTCTATGGGAAGTTGAATCTGAGTCAGCAGTGCCCTGGCAGCCAGGAGGGCCAACCCTGTCCTGGGAGGCATCAGGCACAGCATCACCAGCCGGGCAAGGGAGGGGATTGTCCTGCTCTGCTCTGCACTGGGGCAGCCTCACCTTGGATATTGTGTGCAGTTTGGGCACTGCAATGTAAGAAAGATATTAAGCTATTGGAGAGTGTCCAAGGGAGGGCAATGAAGATGGTGAAGGGCCTTGAGGGGAAGCTGTATGAGAAGCGGCTGAGGGCACTTGGTGTGTTCAGGCTGGAGAAGAGGAGACTGAGGGGAGACCTCATTGCAGTTACAACTTCCTCCCAAGGGGAGGCAGAGAGTCGGGCACTGAGCTCTTCTCTTTGGTGACCATTGATAGGACCTGAGGGAATGGACTGAAGTTGTGTCAGGGGATGTTTATGTTGGATATTAGGAAATGATTTTTCACCCAGAGGGTAGTCGGACACTCGAACAGGATCCCCCTGGAAGTGGTCATGGCACAAAGCCTGACAGAATCCAAGAAGTGTTTGAACAGGCATGTGGTGTGGTTTTTTGGGGTTGTCCAGTGCAGGATCAGGAATTGGACTTCAATGATCCTTGTAGGTCCCTTCCAACTCTGAATGTGCTATGATTCAACGATACTATGACTCTTGTAGTATGTTCTTTCATATTCCGAGTGTACGCTGTAGTGGGATTCCTTGGTCTGAAGACTGTGTATTTAAAATCTGCCAGTGGATTAAACTTCCTTCAACTGGTTCAACTATTTTTGCTCCCCCTTTAACTTTCTTTGGCACTCAAAGCACAGTTATGTACTGTGCCAAATTGTAATCAGTTTCTTGGTTTAAAACCTCATTGAATATTCAGTGAACATTTCACATTTCTTTTGTTGCAAGGGATACGAAGTAACTATTTGCTATTTATTTTTCCATGCTTTTCCTGATTTTTTTTGCCCATTTTATCCCTCTCCTCCCAGAGATCTGTGTTCTAATCTGAAGCATTGTAACATATCTAGCCCATCTCTGAAGGGTAAACAAACAATATGTTACTTGAGGCTCTGAAGACCTGGCCTATAAATGCTGCAGAAACTTTGTGATTGTCCAGACAGGAGCTTGTCTTTCAGTGGGAAGAGAAGAAAAATGGTCTAACCGTATTCCTAAAACCAGTCATTTATATCTGAGATGATATTTGTATACCAAATGGCCTGATTTTCAAATTTTGTTACTAAAAGCCAATGGAGTAAAGAGGAAGTGGCAGTTCTTCCTGTACCTCTGCAGAGGTGTCGGACATGACTTTATGTGGTTGTAGGTGTCTAGGCTTAGAAATGCTGGTCAAGATTTTGGTGTGTTCTTCTTATTTAAATTATTGCCACAATTTATTATTTCTATGCTCATTGCCAGAAAGCTTATATTTTCTTCCTATAAAAGGAAGAGGGAATAATTAATAATTAAATTAGTGCGATGAATCATTATCAAAATAGATTCTATCAACTATAAAGTTTCTCATGGCGATAAATGATGAGCAATATCATTCTTATTTTGTTTAATCCTGACAGGGGCAAACTCATGTTCATTTATGATTAGTTGCTAAATGCCATATATTGTTAAAATCAGAACTGTGCGCTTTCAGTTGTTTAAAATGAAATTGTGTGACATGACACAGAATTTTGTGGAACCTCAGTGGACATATGAATATAATTATACGTATTCAGTGACCATGCAATATCCTTTTAATTGCCGGAAGAGTTTTGCCATATGCTGGTGCTGAAACAACATCATAGCCTAAGTGATGATAAAAAATTGGCAAAACTTCCTAGAAAAGCTCTTTTCTGAGTGTTTAATCTAAGCAGCAACTGAATGCATGCAACTTGAGTATGTCAGTTCAAGAAAACACTGTCTGCTGCCTGATACATTGTGTGGCAGATATGCTGCACCAACAGTCACCTACAGCTTATGATCAGACTCACCTGAAATACCAGACTCTGCCAACAACCATAGGTGTTAAGCCTGTGCTTATCCACTTCTGAGACAGGACCAACATAATTTTTCTGCTGTAAGTAAATATTAATAGAGTTCAAAATAATAATATTTGTTAAATTCTGGCTTAGCAAAAGGGCCTGATCTGCGGAGAAGGGTCAAAATCCTACTATTGAAATGCTGGGTCTCCTGGTTATGACTCTTCCCTTGAGTCAGTCTTGGTGTAACAAAGCTTCCTATGAACTATGCTGAGGGATAGTGCTGAGTGCTCCGTTTGTCCTCCTTTACTGTCTGCTGCTAAAGCAATACCAAAGAAATATTGTGTACTTTCAGGTAAGTGGAAGAGATAGATTAGGGAAAAAAAAGGCAAAAAAGGAAGAAGAAAAGGAAATATATCTTTCAATTACTAAGACTTTTAAAAGAAATGGAACGGAAAATAAACTTCCCTCACAGTAATGCCCTCTCACATCTCAAATTTTTTACTTCTAGAAACATTTATGAATTTTACTTTCCTTTTTTTTTTTATCCCTCTCCTTTTTTTTTTTTTTTTTTTTTTTTTTTCTTCTTCCTCTTTCTGTGCAGCTTGTGGTCTTCACTGGAGAAATTAGTCTGGTGTATCTTCAAAAGCTGAACTTATCTGAACAATGTCCATTCAATCTGACAGATACACTGCATTATTAAATTACTTAAAGACACTGACAAAGCCCATAACTATGAATCTTAATCTTAAGGGGCTCACTTCTAATTTGTACAATGGCTTACGCTAGATTAGCACAGAGAAAAGATAAAGTGCCTCTGTGTGCAAGCAAGACAGTGCACAGTAGAGCCCCAAATCAATAAAAGTAGCAGAAAGTCTGCTGTACTCCTTTAGGCATTTGCTCATGGAGTGAAGGCATTTTTATCATCGAGTTAACTTGGCACCAGAGCAGGTTTTATTTGATATGGGATTTTCCCTTTCAAGGAAGAATAATTGTATTTTGGAAACAACAGTTTTCTTCTTTTTCTTAGCAGAAAAAAGGCACAACAAATTTATAAACATAATAATAAATTCTTGTGATATATTTTGAACCTTCCTAAGAGAAATCCTATAAATGGAGAAAGGGAATACATGGTTTTCAGCTACTGGTAATCCAGAAAACACCTCTATCTGTGTAAGAATTTCAAGACCTCTTTCTCATTGGGGCATTCAAATATATTTGAATGTCAGTCACTTTCTGTAGTGACTGAAAGCTTGAAACATTTGTAGTTTTTTAGTTTTTTCCCCTTATTTCTAACTGGATCCTTCCCTGTTTCTGTTTGTGACTAATGTCTGTTGTTCTCCCACATTCCCTCATTAAAGGGCCTGGCTCAGTCTCAGTTATCCTCCCTTAACTATTGGAAGATTTCTATTAGGTTTCCCCCAGGACTTCTCCAGACAAGAAAGTCACAGGGGTAAAATGCATTTGCATTTGAAAGATAATAAGCATTTGTTTGTTTGTTTGTTTTCTTGCCATCCTTACAAAAAAAAATACCAGTGAAAATTGTCATTTTGCTGAAGTAAAGTGCAAAAATGGAAAGTCTAAGCAGCATTACCAAAAAAAATGAATCAATCCATTTCTTTATGTAAACATATTCTGGGAACAAATTTGATAAGCAATTGAAGCTTAAACACGCAGATACTTAGTCTTTGGCAAAAATGATGGCTTTTTAAAGTAACACTAATCTTGTTCTTTTCACATCTGCATGCAGAACTACTACCTAAACCAGAAGTCAAACACTACTAAAGTCAAATTCATTTGAAGAGGGAATTTGCTTTTTCTGTAACATCTTTCACAATCAAGGCACTTATTTTTATAGTGATTATATCTGATAGGTCTGATAATGTGTCCAGGACACCTTCAGGGCATCAGCTGGTGTTCCTTTGTACTAATTTTAGATATATCTTTATCACTTCATTACTCAAGGAAGCTCTGACTACTGTAAATGGGAAGAAACCAAAATCTTCGGAGAACACTCCTTTTCAAACTAGGTGTGTGCTGGTTTTCCTTGGGGCAGACAGTTTGCAGAGTGTCAAGGCTTTTTTGGCCTCCCACCCCACTGGTGAGGGGGATTAAGTTGGGAGGGGACACAGCCAGGACAGCTGACCTAAACTGATGCAAGGGGCATTCCATTCCATATGATATTGCACTCAGCATATAAGCCTGGAGGAGGGAGAAGGAAGGGTGGAATGTTTGGAGTGATGGTGTTTGTCTTCTGAAGTCAGTGTTACAGGTCATGGAGCCTGGCTTTCCTGGAGATGACTGAACATCTGCCTGTGGACAGGAAGCGCTGGATGAATTCCTTGTTCTGCTTTGCTTGTGTGCAGTTTCTGCTTTCCCTGTTAAGCTGTCTTTATCTCCATGCATGAGTTTTCCCTTTTTTTCTCTTCTGATTCTCTCACCCAACACTCTGCAGGGCTTGGGGGCTGAGCTGCTGATTGGGGTTAAACCACAACAGCAAATAACCGAAGTATATGTGATAAGCCACATTTCCTTGTGCCTTTCTCTTGGTATGTAAAGCATTAGGAGCTGAAGATGACTCACTTATGGTAAGGTCTAGATCAGATAAATCTTTTATCTTAGGTTTCAGAAGATCAAATCTAGTTCAAATCTACAGGCTTAATTCTTGCAGCTCCTATGTGGGAAAAAAGATCAGTCCTTCTGAACAAAGTACCATATGGAACACTTAGAAAAATAACCATCATGGACACGTAACATCTACGTTCCTCTCTTTCATCTGGCTTCCCATTAAATGTCCAATCTAGAAGAGTGTTTCCATAATATGGAAAGCCTTCTGTAGAGCTAGATATTCTTTTGTGTGATGTTGCACAATAGATGGAGCAATTCAACTCTTTAGTACTGTGAAAGACTTAATGGCTTCTGGTATACTGCCTCCTACTAGCAGGATAAAAGGTTTTACCTCATTTTCCTCTCAGGACCTTATGATTCTAATTAGTGTTGTCAGTGGAGCTGCAGTAGTTCACTGGGCACAAAATACTTTTGTGATGAGAAATAGACTCTTGGGTTTTAGATGGAGTTGTAGGAGAAAATGGGTTGCAAGGGTCTTCTGGAAGTCAGCTAGTCCAACCTCTTGCTGGACACTGCTCACCTCTGGGAAAAGCCTGAGGATACATCTCTAAGAAAGGATGAGTCCCAAGCTTCTTTCTTTCCACTGACTGTGAAAGGAGAGGAGATTAGATGTAGATATTGATACTGATACCATATATATATGTTATGGTGGTACTGAGGTGCAGGGTAGAAAGCTGGAGCAGTTTCTTAGTCCACTGCTACAAAGCACATTTTGTTTTTAACATGTCAGGGTCCTGTGTAAGTGGATCACACTGTCCATAACGCTGTCTTCAGATAACTTGAAAAATCACTTGTCACTTGTTTAGGCCAGATGTGAAGCAAAACCAGTCAGTTCAACTACTTGTGTTGAATATGTTGTGTATGTGTAGTCTTCTGCTGTGATAGCATACAGTGTATCAGCAGCTGGTTGGAAAGTACATCGGACAACTTAGTCTGAATCTAAAAGCTGTGTGCTAAACGGGCCTGTAGTTTTCAGTGGTATGACAATTCCTAAGTTTACACAATGACAGAGAAAGAAATTTAGCAGGTTGAAGTTATTTAGTACTGAATTGCCTCTTTCTAAAAAAAAAAACCAACCAACCAACCAACCAATCAAAAAAATCCAACCACTTCTGTATTTTCTGCCTCTATATACTTACATATATATTAATATTGTAATGTAAAAGTCTTCTATATATAGGCAGGCATTAAGGTTTTTGTGCTATTTCTTACTTAATTTACAGGTCAGTATGACTTTTCTTTTTCCATTTTTAACATCAAGTAATTCAAAGTCACATGCAGGTTCAGAAGATACTATGTGTACTTGGATACTCTTGTAGCACGGAATGTTTTATAGAACTTGTTTTTTGGTAAATTACATTAGAGAATAAGCTTAATTTATGTGATTACCTTTACCATTGTGGGACAAGCACAAGCAATTTAGAGGATTAAACTAGAGCTGCACAGAAATGTGAGAAGTCTATTTAGGGCTCTCAAAATTTAATTATTTTGGTAAGAGAGTATCTTGTGCCAAATGAACATTAGAGTGGCCTTCTGATTACTTTCAAATGTACACTGTAATTTCATTATGGTGACCTTGAATGCAGAGTTGTATCAGTTCCTTACAGGCTGACTCATCTCTGCTTCACTCTGCTACTCCATAAAGGGTCAAATCTTGCACTTCTTATTTATTCATCCTGTACACAGAATTCCCATGGACATCTAAACCACACATGACTTTGAGTCACAACAGATTTTGGATGCTTCATGAAGTACTCAATTAAGTGACTGACATGGCCAAATTAAAAGATGCAATGGTCCTAAGCTTGTGATTTTGGATTGACCTCTGCATCCAATAGCCTGGAGGGCAATACTGTTTTGGAAGATTCCTTTTCCGTTACCCAGAGTGAGAAGAGAGTACAGCTGCTATTTCAGGCACTCTACAGTACTCCTCTTTGGCTGCAAACCATATGACACTGCTGGTGCACTGAGCACCAAGACTGTTTCTGAGCAAAAGAGAAGGGATTTAAAAATTTCTCTTATGTTTATGAGCCATGACTTCATTGTGAGTCATATCTTGAAGTTTTATGTTGTCAGAAAGATGTCATTGTGCATGCCATTTATAAATGAGCACATAAGTTATGCAGTAATATGCTATACAGTTTGAGCAACAGTAACTTTTTCTTTTGCCCTTTTTCTTCTTAATTACATTGGAAATGTACTGTATTAAATGTTTAGACATTAAATTGAAATATAAGGGGGAAAGTGGCTACAGAGTTGTAATCCATGACCTCTATATAAGTCAATCTGAAGCAATTATATACAGCATCTTAGATAATGAGGATGTAACAGGCAGAGGACTACCTATGATCTATATGCTATAAGGGAGGGATCACAGTTTATAAAGGATTTATCTCTGAAAAGATTTGACAAGTCAGTTGCAGTACCTAACACTGTTACCTGCTTGACTAAGGGTAGAGCTGGGATCATTACCCTCTTTTCCACCTACATATGAGTTTAACAGAGACTTAACACTTTTTCCACCTTGTTAATAGTATCGAAGGACTTCACACAAAGAACCCAACACAATGTGATGTCCAGAGTTCTCATAGTGCCCCCAGCACAGTGACTTCCTCAGAGGTTTCCTCCTTTCAGTAAGAGTGGAGGAGTAGTCAGTGCTCAAATCAATGGCATCACCTCTTTTTCTACTCTGAAGTCTAGACCTGCTCATACGATGATCTGCCTGAGTTCCTTAGGAAGGGCCACTGCTACCTCCCTTGCCATGGAAGCCAGAAGGTTGACATTTGCTTGCGAAAGCTGCCATAGTGGTGTGTTATTATGAGGCAGCACATCTGTGCTGTGAAGGTTGGGTTTGTCACAGTTGCTGCTTTACTTGATGATTCTTTGAGTGTGGATGATAATACTGGGGAGTGGCTGTCAGTTTGCATTAGGGAAAAGTAAACAATTTACTTGACTTTTCTGATCATCCTAGACAATTATTTTTTTTAAAGACAAAGTTCTTTTGGATATGCCACCCTCTGGTAATTTTTATACTTTCAAAGAGAAAATTTCAAAGAAAGAATATCATCTGTCTTGTCCTAAATCTGCCAGAATGCTGTAGACTGCTACACTACTTGATGTTTATAGGGTAAGATCGAACTATTGATTTTTTAAGTTGAACCTTCCTGTTACCCTGAACAAATTGTACTGAAGTAAAACTAATGGTATAGCTATGGCCCTTACAGATGAACAAGACCTGGTTCATCTAGCATTCTGTTTTGTTTTGCAACCTGTGGTAAAAATGTTTCTCTGTTAGTACGTACTTCATTCTTTAACTTGCTTTTGACCTTTTTGTAATAAAGCCGCTGAGAGAAGAAAGTCATGGCTATAATATGCAGTAAATGGGTTATTGCAATTCTCATCCATGACAGATTAATAAATGAAAAAATTACTTAATGAATTTTTTTTTCTGTGTCAGCTCAAACCTCTGACACTTGTAATTGCTACAACACATTTGAGAAAGAAACTCGTGCTGGGAACAGAGTTGCTTCAGAGCGGGACTGTGAACAGCTGCGCCCACATCTCTGTGTAAAATTCCTGCTCTAATTTGTCAAAAAAAAAAAAAAATCTCTGAGAGATGGCAGAATGTGTGCTTTAGAGCAGCTAGTGACCGTAGCAACTCCAAATGATAAATTTTATCTCCTGCTCTGTAGGGTAATAAGTAGATTTAACCCTTTTTCTCACACAAAACATGGCAATTTCTAGCACTGTCAGGACATAAATGTGATAGCAATATAAGACTACTGAAGACCAGAGCTATTATGTATCACAGAGATAAGACTGTGTAAAGTAATAATCATAAAAATATGCAAACCCAACTCCCACTTTTCACTCCAAATACAAATCTATAATAAATGCCAGAAAATATAACACAAAGAAAACATATATTTATTATTTACTTTATATATAAGATTTCAAATAGAGATTTAGCAAGTGTGAATGAACCCTTCTTTCTCTTGGAAACGAGAAAACTTGCAATGTGTTTTTTGCTTTGCCAGCAGATTTTATAAGAACACATGGTACTTTGACTAGAAAGAGAACGAACTCTGCCCCCTTAAGGTTTTGCTGCAGATATTCCAAATTTTGCACCCACAAAATGATAGATGCCCTCAATTATGGTCAGGGAATGTTCTCTTGGTAATCTATAAATGGTTTTATTACTATGTGTGCCACTGGGGGTCCTTTCACTGTTTAATCATAATTATTTTGTTCTGTTTGCCAGTATTCTAGTAACTTTTGGGTTCCATCTTCATTTTAACTTCTCTGCCATTCACTACAAGGATTCATTTCACTATTTTATTTGCTTAAAACATATCTATAACTTTTCATATTTTTCCTCAGGTCATTTGAGAGTATTTATGCAAAACTTGGGCAGGGGGAAAAGAAAATGTTTTGAATACTTTCAGCTCAGGGAAGGGGAATAAAATACAGAAGAACCATGCTGGGTTTTGATGGACTAGCTGATTTTTTTTGATGGTGAATGGTAGTATACTGTGATTCTGCTTGTGTAATGTAGAGTATATTCTTCTAGTAGAATAAAAGGATCTTGTGATTTATCCCTTAGTGGCACTGAATATCTGCTGAGGTTTCTTTTTTCTCCCTCTATTTCTCTTTTTGCAGGTCCATGAGAGAAGCAATTTGCTTATTTTATAAGTTTGGCCTGTGTTTTCTCCCTTCAGGGAAGTACCATGCATTTCAGCATCAGCATGCCTGAACCATTGCCATGTTGGTTGTTTTTTTTCAGGATAACCCAACAGAGACTGGCTTGCCCCATGGACAAACGTGGAGGGTGGTAGACTAAAACAGGATTTTTTCAAGGGCTGATCACTTTTGGGCTGCCCTTCAATGGTCAGCATAGTCAGCTGTGTGAGTCTGGGAATGGAAGGTAGAAATCATTTGTTGCTTTTGTTGCTGCTCTGTTTGATCTGGTCAACTGCTTTTCATGCTTTCTGTGTACTACCTGAACACTACAGTAAGAATGACAGATGAGCTGACTTTGAATTTGTCTGTATACTTTTTCTGCTTTAAACTTGTGAAAGTCTCATCAGAACCTCTTCCTGGGAACAGAGGCATTAAAATTGTCCTGCTTGAACAACTTTGAAATTAACTTTATGAACATGTATTTGGAAAATTACAATAAAAAGTAAAGGATCACAGGAATGTCATTTTGTATCTACTGCACTACCTGGTTTGTATCTACTTCACTACCTGCTGTGTTTAAAGAAGATGGAATTGAGCTGTTGCTTTGAAACTGGCATTTTCTCACTTAGAGGAGGAAGAGGTAGCTTGTGAACACAAAAAGCAATTTCTGAATGAGGGACTGATGTAGAAGAGTTGTGCATGAGGGGTGGAGGGACTGGAAATTTACAGGGTTTTGTTGTCTAAAGTGTCTGAAAGGGATGGTCTGTACAGAGTGAAAGCAAAAGGGTGCACTTTATTCTGTGTTGGTTCTCTCATGTGTGCACTGAGCATCAAAATGCTGGTTTGGATTAGAGGCAGATGTCGGTCTTTCTTCCTGCAAATCTTCTCTGTAAATGTGCTCTGTAAATGTCTTATCAAATGAAAACTCAGCAGTGATAGAAAAATACCCTGAGTATCCTGCAACATGAATATCATGGTTAATCCATCTTATTTCAGAGACTGTTTTCAAACTACTGAGTTTCGCAGATGAGTTCTATTGCAATTTGGGCTCAAGATAAAAATGTCTGGCAAGAATAACTGGAAAAGACATTCTGAATGAGGAAAGAGAAAACATCAGTAGAGTTACTTCTGTGTTTCTCCTTTCACTGACATCCAGAACCTTTATCTCACAGGAGACTACATGTACATTGTGAGAAAATTAAAGGCATTCTTAATAACTGTATCGATCAAGTGGGAGAAGACAGAAAATCATTGCTTGCAAAATTTGCACATGAGCTCAATTTACTGGATAAATAAATAGAGGTGGCAAGCTCATCATACAGCATGAGCTAGATTATACTGTAAAGTGTCTTGTTCTGAGTTATGGGCTTTTAAAGACAACTGAATTGAGGACTGGATTTTGAAACACAGAATGTGGGTCTCGCTTTTGAGATAGGACACTGTTATGCTGACATCAAAAGGTTCCTAAGATCAATTATCAGGATAGGCATTTCCATTGAGATGGTTAGCCAAAGGGCTAATGTGACCTGGGTAGGTATCAGCAAAGGCACATGTAGGAGGAGAGGCAGGACTGTCTGTGTCAGTACTAGCAAGGTCATCCCTGGAACACTTCAGCTCTGAGGCCCTAGTTTTGAGAATTCTTCTGAAAAAAAAATGTTCTGAAAGAGTCTAAGCAGTTGCCTGGAAAAGAGTAGAAACTTGAAAAACAGATAGAAGCCTGAACCAATTACCTTAAATTATTCAAGTTGTAGATGTGATTTCCTCATTGTCTAGAGATCCCTGGATGTAGGAAAAGCTTCAGAAAACTAACAGCTCTTTACTGCAACAACAGAAAACTCAAGACTATTTGCTAGGCCAATAAAGATTTTAAACAAGTTGCAGATGTTTAAAATGGTGAATATGCCTATCTCCTGGAGCAGTTCAAGGTCGATGTGGTGTATTGTTAGAAGTAATGGCTGGATATGTTTCTGAAATACTTTATTCAGATTCAGCCAAAGTTCAGGGATAATACGGAGTACATTATCTGAAGTTCTAGATTCAGGGTTTAGACTAAAAGATTAATGGTTCCTTCTGGATCAGGGGCTGATGAGACTTTAAAAATGTCCTTTGTTAATGAAGAGGGATACTCTCAGCATCATTGACTGTGCTGAAAATGGTATTATCACAACCCTTGTTAGTACTTCAGTATTATCAGACCTTTTAGCCAAGGAATCTGCATGATTCTGGATGCTTGAATTGGGACAGGACTCTCTCCCCTGTTTTGGTCTCAGTGACCCCACTATATGATTTGAATAATTAGAGGGGCAATAGGCACTTCCTGATAGAAACTTCACCCCATGGTGGAGCAGAATGACATCAAGACTTTGTCCATCTTCATCATGGACCTGAAGCATGGGAGTTGATGCTGTCCCTCTCACCCACCCATATATTTGCCATATGACCCTTCTTGTTCACCAGCTTTGCTCTGATCGTTTCATGAGAAAAAGGAAGATTGCTACCACTTGAGGCTGGTAAGGGGTGAAGAAGCAAACTGTAGTGAAAAGATTGCAGAGCTTAGTCCAGCTATGGTGAGTGGGAATGGGCAGAAGATACAGATAGAAGCACAAGACAACCAGGCAGCCAAGGGCTGGGCTAGTCCGTGCAGCGCTCCTGAAGCAAGTATGCAAAACATCTTGTTTAGCACCTCTCTTACTATTCAGTAATTGTAATGGGGTGACAAGACCTAACAAAAGGTATTGGAACATTCCTTAAACTTAACAATACATGCAGATAGATGCATGCATATAAAACAGTCTTCCTGGAAAGAGAAAGATTTTTAATTCAGGTTGGATGGAATTGTCGTGCTTTCAGGAAGAGCCTGACTGGATGCAGCGCTTAAAACTTCTCTGCTGGGTGGGTGAGCAGCCTGCTAACCTGACTCAAGGTTGTAGCTCAGATCTTGCCCAGCTAAGAAGATCTGACCAGGGCTAGAGACCTAGGATTTCAGCTACGAGAACAGCTTTAACAGAACTAATGTGGAAGGATTGCAAGGAGATTGACAGTAGTTGCAAGCTTATTGCTGTTCAGAAAATAATATCCCATTCTGATTGCACCTCTAGCAGAGCTACAGGAACTTCCTGTTCCTGGTATTGGATTTCATCTTGGAATGAAAGCCAGTGTCCTTTGCCCATGAGTAGGGTGTGGGGGTGTGTGTGCACGCCTATATACTCTGCAGTTACCTTGCCAGGGTTCTTCCCGAAGTTTTATAAACTTAGGTAAACACACAGACAAGCTTTTCTGAATGTGGTCAAATATCTGTAAACAAAAAAAGCTGCTTAAGTTTGTCAATAATCTGACTATGGAGTCTGGATTCCTGGATTCAAAGGCCCTCCCAGTAAAGCAGAACATAACAATTATGTGCATACCCAGAAACAAATTATGTCCACCTTGTAATTTGATTTTGATGTTATGTCTTGCAGTTATCTCCTTTGGCTTTGAGTCATTACTTGCAGTGGAAATACTGACATATGTAATGGCTCATAATAGCATATGGAAACTTTCCAGTCTTCCCTCTGCCTCTGGTCACCAGAACTCATGCACTTGTCTTCTTTTAGCAGCAGTAAAACATTAGACTGCATATAAACAGAAACATGAAATATAGTTCTTTGTGTTGATGTTATGTAGTTCTGTAAAACCAAGGAAAATACAGATTCCTGAAAACATTCTAATTATATTTATCAATATTTAAAATTGTATTTATGCCCAGCAATACATGGAGCTGTATTCATAAAAGTTCTTCTGACTCACTGGCAAGAAAGACAATTGCAGTACAGCATACTTTTTTTGCTAAGTAGAGGGAGATTGAGAATGCATTTAGATCCTGAAAATCCTGCTCTACTACCTAGTGATCTGCCATGGCAGCTGTTCTGCCTGGCAATTCTTCACATCTGCTTTACTGCCCAGGCTCAGCAGAACAGAGACTTCAGAGGTGACTGGCTGGGGGATGGAAAAGAGTCATTCTTCTGCCTGTATTCCTCAAAAGGGCTTGATCTTAAAAGCTTTTCTGTTAAACTCATAGCGTGTTCCCAAAGACATTTTGCAAAATGCAGCCTCAACTACAGTTTATTGATTTATTTATTTTTAAAATAACATACAGTAAGTAGCTTTGGTGTTCCTTTTTAATTAACTTGCCAGTGATTGAGTCATTTGCTAAGAGATGGGAGGATTTCTGCCTTTTGAACAATTCCTGCTCAGGCCTGTGAGGGTCTATGTATTCTATCTCCTAAGAGAAGCTCTGATTATAAGATTAAGCTAGGTCATGGCATCAACTCTTCATCTTTTGGAAACAGGTCACTTCCCTAAGAACCCTCTGCAAGATCCACTGGGTGGACAGAAAGAGACTCTGTGACTGCTGTCTAGGACAATCACCAGACTGGGCAGACACTTAGCTCCTAGGCTTGGATAAAGTACCAAAGAGTGAGAACTTGAATTTGGAGGGGATCTGGGCCATCATGATTGCTTGCCTATATTTTGGTTTGGTTCTGCAGGAACTGAGGCTTTTTTCAGTTTGTGTGCTTGGTAATTTTTCTTTTTTTACATGTTAATAGACTCAGTACATACCCTTTATAGTTTGCAGTTCAGAAGGAACTGCCTGATTTAACAGCTGGAGAAGAGAGTAAATCATTAGGACTATAAAAGGATCTTTGAAAGAGGTCAAAAGGCTCAAAGGGAAAATAGAAAACCTTTGACTCTGTGTACCAAGCAATTATACCTTGATGAAGTAAAGATCTGTAGAAACACACAGGGATGGGGAATTGGATGTGGGAGTTGGAAATGCTGAGGATTAAAATGAGAAACTGGAAATGCAGAAAGGGAGAGAATGAGAGGCTAGCTGATTCCTGACAGACAGACTGGTGGTGCAGACTTCCTCTTGAAAAGACTTTTTCAATTGTCAGGACTGTAGCAAGCATTTTTTATTTATTTCTTTTTCCCTCTAGGTACTTCACCCTAGAAGACTTATTTAACAGAATAATTACATAATTTTGTGCTCAGTTAGCTTTATAAGCCTCAGTGGAGGAACATGAGCATCCCTTCCACAGAACCCTGCATTTCTCTTGCTCTTAATTTAATGTTTATGAAGAGCACATAAATTTGTATTGATCTTTTTTCCTTGCAGGCTTCAACCACATTAGTATATGGTACAGATGGAAGTCTTTAACTCATTAGAGGGAACCAGTTTAATACTCATTCCATCAATCTGTTCTATTTTTACCTTGGAGAAAGAAGTTTTTCTGTAAAGGGTGTAGTTAAATGCAGCTGCTGTTGTGTGTGTACCTAGATGGCAAGTTCTGAAGTTACTGAGGCAGAACAGAAGGAAACGGGAACACTGCAGTGAAGATGAAGAGGGGAACTTTTGGCATTCTGCCAAACAGAGTGCATAACTAGAGTGAATTTATAATCATATTGCAGTTACTTAAGGAAAAACAGGAATACACAAGCACAACTGGGTATGTTTCAGAGTTTGACCTGTTCATGCTTTAAAGAACCCCACTAACTTAACTGATACATACACTGCCTCTTCTAATTTAATCACTCTTGGACAATCGGGGTAGTTTTGTCTTTTCTGCTTTAGTGCTCATCTGAAACTGTAGCATCTGGATGGCTTTAAGGACTAGTTTGACTCAGTAAAACAGAAAAATGTGTGTTTCTGTGATTAACAGCTTCCTTTCATCAGGGGTGCTTTCTCTTGTTTTGTTTTTTTTTATTGGTGAGTCTGGATTTCTGAAAGGTTAATGTATGAACTATCAGGGAAAGCTTCACTTAAAAGATTGCCACATATAATGCACAAATCAATCACAAAAGAGTGGGACATGCAGAAAAATATGACATTCATTTATTAAACCAATCATTCTACAATGATAGTAGCTTCATTCTAGTAATTAGCGCAGTGTACAATATAAGAATGTTTGTTTCTACTTAATTCAGGAAACTCCCTTGGAAAGATGGCCAACATATGAGGCAACTGTATATAGTGAGCAAGAGTTACTGGATTTTACAACTTTATTTCAAATCAAGACCATGGTTTTCAAAACATTGAAAACACATCCTATGACTGCTTGTTTGAGCAGCAAGTAAAATTGCAATTGCACTAGTGTTACTGGATGTGCAAAGGAAAATATAGTGAAATCAAAAACATGACTGCAGAATACATTTGATTTTGTTTTAAGGGTTTACATTGTCTCAGAAAAATAGTAAGAAAAAATGTAGTTATGATTCAAAGTAGGAACAGTTATAAACTGGACAACAGATAAATTGTATGTTTTTTCCCCTTTGTTTCTGGTTTGTAGGAACAGGCCCAATAAAATTAGGTCTTAATTCTCCTAGAAATCCCTCCTTTTCCTATTGCTTATCATATGACATGACACCAGCATAATGTCGGTAGCAGCCAATGCCAGCCAGATGTTCCAGCATAGAATTGGCTTTTTAGTGACAAGCCATTAATTTCATTACATTAACTAATTGTGGTGCCTTGAGCTAAATCTCCATCTCAGTCCTCATGAAGAACTGTCATACTATTATCAGTTAAAGTTCGGTTTGTTTCCTTTTAAGTAAATTTCCAAAGAAGTCAAATGTATTTTCACATTATAGCCTTAAGTAAAGAATAAACGGCAAGATCAGATAAATTCATATTCTAGTTTTCACAAAATAAATCAATTATATAAGAAATTGCTGCAAATTTTTTCTAAATACATGTTTGATAAAAAAGAATCTCTAATTCAGTGGCTTCTGACTTTGTAATTGCTTAGTTGAAAGGCCTAACAGAACACTAAAAAGCATTCTATGTATATGAGGTTCAACTTCTTTCAAATTGGAATTTATTAGTAACTTATTTTTTATTGATACTGTTTTATTAAAATAAGGCAACAGGTGAAACATGAAAATATTAATAATTTTAACAGAGGGTTTTATAACTGGCCATTCAAAATCAAATGTTTATGTCCCCAGAGAGGGAAAAAACCCAAAGCAACATTTAGTCATGAGTTGAAGTGACTTGCATACAGCCTAATTTTTCTTTTTTCATCTCTCAGTACGCAGATGATGAATAAAACACAGGATTGTCAATGAATATTGATTGCACCATTGAGTTTTCCTGCTCTGATGGTTTTAAAGGGAATGGGTGACTAGCAGTGACACTGGAATTGCAGTTTTCTTAAAACTTAACATAATTATTCCAGACATTGCCACATACACTGTGCTTCTCAGACCACAAGCCTGAACCTCAGCTAACTAGCTCCATGTTCATTTGCCAAGACAGTCTTTGTTATATGCTGAAATAGGAAAAATGTCCTGGGACTTGAGGAACTGCAAGATGTGGGCGAGGACCAAAGCCCTTGCCCTCAAACACAGCTGAGCCTGTGTTGAACTGATAGCAAGTGAAAACTTTCCAGAAGTGCCATATTGACAGGTAGGAGGCTGCTCTGTGTGGGGATGTTCTCGACTTGCTCTGTGGAAAAAGACCTACCTTCTTGAACAAAAAGTGGCCTCAACTACACTGACCTCCAGGAAAATCTGAACCTACCAGTATGTGCGAGGCTTGTTGTGAGCCAGTGGACTGAGAGGAGGAGTGTGTGGGTGTGCTTCAGAGCTGAGCTGGGGAGGGACTTCGGTTTGAGATCTGAATCGGTCTGCCAAAATGGGGCTTAACTTGAACTGGGACTTTGGAAATTAGCAACCTTTTGGTATAGGACAAAAGGAAATATGCAGCTGTGGCAGATGTACAGTTAAATAGTTTCTGATGCTGCCAAGTAGAGGTTTCTGGATTGCAATTCTTTATGTTGGTGACCATATTCCTCCTGCTTTGTCTGTGGGCTGCATCTGGCTCTGAGCTGCCTGACCAAATAGTCTCAAAAGCAAATAAAATTCAGTCAAATACACAGTAGTTAGAGCAAATGTCTATTTTCTTAAATAAATAAATAAGCAGAAGAGAGAGAAGTGAGAATTTCAGCTGAGAAAGGACTTTAGAAGTTGATCTGAACAGTTAAAATGTACCCAAATCAAAATCAAGGGTAAACCTTCCACTAACTTCACCTTGAGAAAGGGATTAAGTGTGTTTTTTTTTTTTTCCTTTCTTTTTTTTTTCTTTCTCTTTTCTATTCTCCATGCTTAATGTTCCATCTGGAAAGCTGAATTCTCTTTGAGGTGATTTCAAGCTTATTTGTAAAGACAGATTGCTTATATAAAATGCAAAACAGTAGTATAAGATTGATAGACCAAAACATATAATTTTGAATGTTCATAAGGTATAGAATTTTTAAATTGTGTTCTTATAAGTATCTTGCAAATTAGAAACCTAAAACTTCCCCCAGGTAGATTTTGAGGTCTGATATCAAAGGGTGAATATGTGTGTATGTGACTACACGTACTGTTCTGTCACAGGTTGCCTTACAGCAATGAGGCTTTTATGATTTTAGATGCATATAGTCCTGATTATAGTCTACATAATGTAATGATACCTTGACAATTATTATATCTTAACTAATAAGATTTTTTTTTTAGAATATGCTGATTATTGCTTTGAAGATTTAGTTGATTTAGAAATTAAACTGAGGCCCAGATTATTGGATATATTAAGGTCCAAGAACCTGATGAATTGCTGCTGTCAGCTACATGCAAATTATGCCCAGAAGCAGAGCTTTTCCCTCCACTTCCCGGACAGCATAAAGTTAATGAGCCAAACACATGAAGTCCTTTTACACAACCAAAAGAGAAGGGAGAAGAAAATTTTGGATTGGCAGTTGTTCAGAAATACTGAAACTATCTTAAATGTGGCCCAAAAAAGAGAAAAACCCAGAGGCTATTAACAAATGAGTATTTGGTATTAGTGGGAGGATGGAAACAAGTTTAGTGTGGCATTTCTGAAAGGTGTGGTTTCGATTTAAGTTGCCATCTATGAGTTCATCTTACTAAAGTTGCTTGTAGCAACTCAAGCTACTTTGAAGGAAGCACAAGAGAAACTGAGAAGTTGCTGAAATTAGTTTAACTTTGTTAGAAATTTTACTTTTTATATGATGTTGAATTTCAAACATTATTTTGACTTTTTATTATATTTTTAATGTCTTAACTTTGGAACTGTGTCCTCTCAGGGATCCAAAAGCCCTACCTTGATTGCTCTGTGGAATGAGAACAGCATGTCTTTCTCACTTTGGCACATTTGGGAGACATTAGGGATGTGCAGTAGAGCAGCAGATTTTTTTTTTTTTTTCTTTTTTTTTTTTTTTTTTCTTTTCTCAAGGGCTGTTTAAAAGAATAACTCTTTACAGATCTACTGTCTCTCTGTTTTCCTGATACAGAGACTCCTAGCTATCAGCTGGCCACAGCCATGACTTCTTACAAAGAAGTGTGTGAAAAAGTATCCTTGGAACTCTTAAATAGAAAGTAAAACTCCAAAGGATAAGAAGAAACCCCAAAACACCAGTTTCACAAAGAACGTCAAAAAGAAGGGCATGGGAAGGACAGCAGTTTAGCAAATCTACTACAAGGGCAGCTCTAAGCAAAGAAGACCTGAAGTATGGGACAGCTCTGGGATCTACACAAGGAAAATGACTGTCACAGAAGAAGAGGAGTGTGTATGTCTCTGCTAAGGATACTGAAATTGTGCCTGCCAATTTTGAGTTTCCCAAATGATAAACTCAAACATTTAGTGAAGGGCTCAAAGACAGAGGAGATAACTTCAGACTGGACTTCAGTGGCAATGGAGACTGTGTGGAGAGTTTTAGTTTTGTTTTAGTAAGCTTGATCATCAATTGATGAGTATCCAGGAAAGAAGAGCCATAAAGACAGAGTTGTGTTATCTGGTTTCAAATGTAATTTCTTTGCATTAGGCTTCTGGACAGCCCTGTATGATGTGGGAAATGGTTTATTGCTGGTGATATTTTCCATGCTGTCCATGTTACAGGGATAAATAACTCTATTGTCAAGGCTGTTGGCTTGTTACCTGTCACAAACAATAGATTACACTTGCTTGTTCGTTAATTCCATGTAATTCTAGTTTCTGGGGTCACCCTCTGAAAATATACAGAGTCCTCCCTCAGGCTATGTTGTCCTTATAAATAATCCAGATACCGCCTTAATGGTTTTTGCATTTTTCTTCTCTAACTTCTACATGTTGTGTCTTATTTCTCTTGCTGAGTTTGGCAGTTTTAGTTGTTGAATTAAAACTTTATATGATTATATTATCACCTCCTAAAAAAAAAAATCAGAAAAGAACTCCTCTTCTTTGTTTATGTCTCTCAAGAAGAGGGACAATTTATATCAGCCTGGACTCCTCTTACTTCAATATTAATAATAAACTCAAGAAAGTCATGTGTATTAGCACTTCTTGCCATTCATGAGCTTATTTTTTGATTGTGGTAAAATTCAGTGGTTTAGTAATTTATTCTGCAAACAAACTCTGGAAATAAACACCAAAAACAAGCACATACCCTTTGCAATTTACTATTCTGTACTTAAAGGACTAGAATCTAGTGTACAAATACACATTTTCTGATCTGTGGCCACTGTTGATCAGACTTGTACTGTTCAAGATTCCTGTGTATCATTTTGGTGCAGGGAAGGCAGACACAATTTCCTGAGGGCAAGGAAATGGCATCTAGCTCTTCCCCCAGAGTGACCTGAAGACACTTCATCAATGAAAATAACCATCTGGCATGCTTGAAAAAAATGGAGAGTGAGCACAGTGAGAATTGCATGTAATCACCCCTCTAAAATGATTTTGGTGGAACCATTCCAGGCTATACCAAGGACAGAAAGATTTTGTGCCTATGTGGAAAAAAACCAGTTTATAATACGTTTGAAAATGCATAATGAATTGCTTGGTGCTGGGGGTGGGTTGCACTCTGCCTGACTTCAGACACATGGGAATGTGCCTGTATGGGAATCTGCATCCTAAAACAGGATGTCATTTGACACTCAAAGGTCAGCTGAACCCCATTTCGGAAGTCCACACTGTATCTGCAAAGTAGCTTAGTTCAGTTTGCTTAGCAGTGACCTTGGTAAATTAGGCTTTTTTAACTCACCAAGCAGCTCTTTGAGAAGTTGGCCCATACTCTAGTTTAGCATCCCCTCCCAAGAGTGAAAACACAAGGGACTGCCTCAGATCCACAGATGTTCTCCCAGTGTCTGAGTTTCAGTGTACTTTGCTGCTCATTATCCCTGTGTCATTTCCCTTTCTAAGGAAAAGAGGCCAAATCAATGGGGAAAATTCTGGACCTTGTAAAGTTTTCCAGTCCCTGAAGCAACTTCATGATTACTTTTGTTTTGGTTACAACAGATGCCTGTTAGATGGCCTTGTCATGCAGACAACCTTCCCTGCCCACAAAATACTTACTTCAGAGGAGGTAGGTTGTTGTCTGGGTCCATTACTCTCAAATAGTGCAGGACTTAAGCCAAGAGCCTACTATGAAACAATTTATACTGAGGTGTGTGGGAAGATGCTTTCAGTGAACGCAGTACAAGCTGAGCCTCTTGAAGTCCCCTGCATCTGTCTCAAAAGGGAGGAAGCCTCTGTGGGTGTAAAGGTCCTGGGTTGGATTCCTATCATGGGCCACTGTGAAATTTAGTCTTTCAAAAACTGTTTCAAAAGCAAAACAACCTTCATTAGCTTCATCCTTGGCTCTGGAGCTGCTTACTGCTTCGTTCCTGGCTTGTTGATTCCCTACCATGCTGGTAACTGGAGAGTTGAGGGGAGGAAAGAGGAGAGAGCAAATGGGCCAGTGACCAGACAGATTTCCATGGGAACCACCCACAAGTCAGCTGGATTTTTTGTCAACATATTCCCAAGAACATTTCAGTTCAAGTAAGTCTGGTATTTTCTGTCAGGAAAATGCCAAATCTAGAAAACCTTCTGCCATGTCAGCTGTATTTTCGAATACGTGCCTATTTATGTTAAAACTTTGTCTTTGACACACTGATGTTTTTCAGTTGGAATTAATGGAGATAATAGAAAAAGCTGCTTAGAGTAAGTAGTCCTGAAAGTCACACCTGTTTATATTAATCATAACAAAAAAAAAAAAACAAACTCGGGGTGATGGAATGACAAGACTGTCATTAAATTGGTACTAGGTGATGGCTGTGAGCACTTTTTAGTCCTGACAGCTGGGTAACACTTTGCAAGTGAGAATGAAAAGAGGGGATCCGGAGGGCCCAGCATCTTGGCACATCCCTATTGAAGCCACCACGTCCCGAGATGAGTGTGCATGTCTGTGCCAGCACCCTCACCCTAAGCAGAGGGCTGAGATGGTGAGTTATCCTATGAAGAGTAGTTTTACTGTAGAGATGGCATACAGTGAGCAGCACAACAGCTGACACGTATGGATCATTTAAATTGGTTTACTGCTTTGCAAAATGCTGTGTGTGGTGACTGATGTGAAAACAGAAAACGAAGCTTAGGTATGAGCTATGTTACTTGGGTTTCTCCAGAGAAAATTGGTTTATCTTCCACTCATCCATAAATTCAATTTGCCTCTTTGACTTCCTGTATTGATACAAATGGAGTAAATCAGATGACAGCTTAAGCAGACATGTTGAGGTAAGCATTTTTCATTCCCTTTTTTCAATTAAATGAGCTGCAATTGCATTATGGGCGACTCTGTTCGTCCAACTCATAAATATTCTTAATGCATTCTGTCTGGCAAAACCTGTGGTGACGCAAACAGCTGGCCCTCTGACCCATCCTCTCCATTCTTTGACATATGCTTGGAGAGCTACATTCTGAATTGGAGCTGCTGCTAGCTGGGATGTAGAAATATTGAGAGTTCTTTGTATATCCACTTTCTTTCATATGTAGGTACAGATTGTTTAATTGTCAAATGGCCATTAGACCTCAGCAAATTGTAGCTGGAAGCAGGATTTTATAGTACAGGCTTGCTTTTAAGAGCCATTCTGGTACTGGTTCAAAATTAACTTTGAAAACATTTTATAGGCTATTTTCTTGCCTTAAAGGAAAGTACACTGGAATGAAGAGGAGATTTATGGAGTGCAGATGCTTTTGCAAAGGCAGACAGAAAAAGATAAAAAAGCATCCTGCATGATACAGCGATTATACACATCAAAAATCAAGGATGGTTGCAGAGAAAAGGAAAGTAACAAGCATCAGTATTTACGTGATTTTGAATTCATGTAAATTTTCTTATTCTGAGAAATGCTGCTTTACCAGCCTCTGTAGGGGCAATTTAAAATATGTTTTGCAGCCTACCCATGAACTAGTTATTCATTGTGCTTGCAAACAAAGAGAACATTAGCTCTTTCAGTAGCATTGTGTTTTTTAAAAATTTTTTGAAGTGCTTTATCTGAAATTTATAACATGAGGATTTTATTTTTTAAGCAGAACAATCTTGCTTACAAAAAGAATGCAACAGACTTAATCAAGGATTAATTTAACTCAGGAGTTTTGAAGCTACTATGAAAACCAGTTATTGACTTCTAATTTCAGGTTTTCTTACTGGCAGTATAGTAAATTGATCCTGTCCAAATACCCATCTTCCTTCTTCCATATGATGAGGATGAGAGCAATATAGCTATTTAATTTTTATGTCATATTTCAAGAAAGCATTTCAATTTGTAAAGCCTAATGCAGCACTGCTTTGGAAAGGACATGTAGAGTTAGTATTTTTATGCTGCCTTAGTGACAAGCCGTAATATTTGCACTATAATTATCAAGTTTACTTTTCCACAGTGGGACATCATTGAATTTTAAGGTATTTCAGAGCATCAAATGTGGTTTAGTGTGGCAGAACGCTTTACAGCTGGTGATGTGAAGATCCATAGAACATTTCATTTTAATTTACACTGAGAAGCTGTAGCCCAGACTATGAAGGAGAAAGTACATCCTTCCACTGTAAAGTTCTAGAAATCCTCTGCTGAGTTGGATTAACAAATAATTTCTTTCTTCCAAAGCCTTCATAGAGTGATCCCTGGAATATTTATTGTTAATAACTATTTATTCTAATAATTCTTAGAATGTTTTAATTCTATGAAGCTTTGTTTCAAAAATTTTAAATAACTACATGGATGCTATTTGATGTTTTTAGTGTAGGTCATGACTATAATAATTAACAGTCTTGTTTTCTAGAAAAGATATTAATTCAGAACATGAATTTCAGCTGACTATATTCAAAGAAAACTCTAAGTAAGAGTCAACAGAAAGTTCCCAGAAAGAAATATCTAAATCAGACTTGAAATTCTAGTTAGTCTGAGATTGTTTGTATCCCCACTTAAAACCACTCTAGAGATTAGTCCAATTTAGTCCTAATGGATATGACTGGAGGTAGAGAGGGTTTAGCTTTTGTCCTGAAGATTGTCCTATTCTTCTGTCTCTGTGCCAAAGATAATAAAGCCCTTAAGCTGATGATATGAGCTGCTTAAGAGCACAGCATGAGTTATGCTGCTGTGAGAAGAAGCCCAGACCAGCATGTGGTCTCCTTGGACTCTGTCCCCACACATGGTGCAAGGAAAGCTTACTGGCTTAAAGCAGTCAATGTAAACAAGTGTCTTTTTGTCAGTGGTATGGGGCTGTATGACCTCTGCTGAGGGGCAGGAGTGGCACTGGCAGCCTCCACACTGGAAACCCACAAACTTCTTGGATTTCAGCAGACAGAAAATGCTCTTTGCAGTTGAAGGCAAACCTCATGGTTGCACTGGCAGAGAGAATTCAGGCACTCTTCATAGTGTTTCTGAAAAGTATCACAGTGGGATTTTTTAAAAAGCTTTAAAATGAACACTGTCATTCACAGCCACCTTGCACTGATGACAAGTAGCTTGGTCCTTTATGGCCTTCAGTGGACAACAGATGCCAGCTGGTTTTGTCTCAAAAGAAAAGCAAGGGGTAGCTTTACTTGGGCCAATTCGAGTTTTTATCATGGTCTTTATCCTGGGGCTTTAACTTCAGCGGAACACTGAAATGCTTTGTCTTTGTCAGAGTCAGGGCATGCCTGTGAACTTGACCAGAGCCTAATTCAATGTTCATCAGTGGTGTATTCTGGGAAGGTTTTAAAGGCAAAAATCCTAAGTGTCCCCTTGGTTCCTGCTTGAATTTCATCAATGCAATAAAGGAGACACTCAAAGTTTTGTCCTTCAAATTCTGTGCACTTCTATTATGATGTTTATATGCCTAATTTTTTTACAATACTTTAATTGCCTGTGACATCAAACCATGTTCTCATTCAAATCTATGTGGGTTTTTTTGCAGTCAGAGGCATTATCCTAACACCTTTTAGCATAGATTAGTCCTTATGTAATTTTTGGATTAAAAACATGGGTAAATCCAATCCATCAATGGCCAAATACAGAATACCACAGATAAAACATCCATCAGATACTCAGGCAAAAGTTAGGTATTATATTATTATAGAATACACTATTTTCCTTGGTATCTGTCTGTAAAAAAACAGTCATCTGATCAGTGCAACTTTTACTTCTGTGAATACGTGGGTATCTATTGATGCCTTCTATGTCACACAGTATTTGGACACTGCTACAAACATGATGATGAGCTTTGCTAATGTATCACACAACATTCAACCAAAGACAACAAAAATTTCCCTTACACTTAAGGTGACATAAGATAGCAGATGCCTTGATTTATATCCCCCTCTCTCTTGGCTTATTAACAAGATTAATTATTCTTCCTAAGCACATCCAATAGCTTTATCTATAATATTTCTGTGTATCTGAATGCAAAATGCATTAATAAATACACTTAATAAATCAGGCTCATTTAGGACCACACATGCCAGACGTTCCGTGAATTTGCTAATTAGCAGTGCTGTACTCTCCAGACAGGAACCTCAAGAACCTGTTACAAACAGTCTGGTGTTTAGGAAGATTAATCACCGGGCTGCAGTGCTCAGATTCTGAATGAGAAGGTTCAGTGGAGCAATTAAATCCCTTCAGGCAAACTGTGACTTGTATACCGCATTTCCACAGTCATCACTCGCCTATTTGTTTATTTAAGATAGCAAATTACCACTCATGCCTCACTGTAAATTGCTGAGAGATGGAAGAGCTCCATCCAGCTTTACCCACAGGCACTGAGCTTGGATCCTAAAAAAAATGCATCCACCAGAAAACAGTTTTTTTTCCACAGTGAAGGGAATGAAGCCTGCATGTGACACAAAGCACCTACTAGTTCTGTGAATATTGTAAGAATCCTGTGCCTCCCATGGCAAATTTTCCCTTATTTCCACATTGGTTTTCATATATGTGTGGAGGAAAAATGTATGCAGTAGACAGTCACGTACATTTACCTAAAATATCAGCTTTGCAGAGAAGGACCTGGGAGTCCTGCAGGGCAGTGAAGTTGACAGTGGTGCAGCAATGTGCCTTGGTGGCAAAGAAAGTCGATTATATCTCAGACTACCTTAGGAAGAGGATGGACAGCAGGTCGACAGTAGGGATCCTTAGCACTACTGAGGCCACACTTGGAGTGCTGGGTCTGGGATGAGAAAGACACGAGTGTGCTGAACTTAGTCCAGCAAAGAGTCAAAAAATGTTTAAAGGATTGGAGAATTGTTTCTATAAGGAGAGGCTGGATAGACCTGGGGACATTCATCCTGGAGAAGACAAGGCAGAAGAGAGGGAAAAGGACCACACTAGAAGAAGCAGGTTTTTATGGTTTTCTGATAAGATTTACTGATTCAAGGTGCAAGGCATCATCTTCTGTTGTGACTGTCAGCTTGTGTTATGCAGCAGAAAATAAGTATATTTTATAATTTTGTTGGGCAACTCTGTAACTGATCTTTTCCCCTTTCCAGAAAGAAATACGTCAGTGACTAATGGGATAGGTCACATTATATGGCAAAATTAAACACACATAAGTGTTAGGATAAGCCATATTTCTTCTCTTCTTCAGATGTTTGTGACAAATGTTTCTGTCTAGCTGTAAATAGTTGATGACTAATGTGCTAAGGTAATGGTACTAATTTGAGATGGACTATAGCAGTATCAACTGAGCAACAGATATGCTTGTAAAAAATACAACAGTGGGCTCATTCCTCCTCTGTATTTTAAGGTTTTACCTAGGATCTTATGTCCTGTAATGTCTCTAGATTTTCCTTTAATAACCTTATATCCTTAAGCTTTTATATACAAGAGTTGTGGAACAAGGCAGGGCATCTGGACTCTGTCTGGAATAATACAATTTACCGTTTCTTAAAAGGTCAGCTGAGTTCATTGCAGAAAGCCAGCCCAGATGGAAAGATTGTTCTGTTGCTCTCATTCTTTCAGGGAAACATGAAAGCAGATTTTAGTTTCTGGAAGTGTAATGGGTTAAAGTATAGTGACATCCTTTTCTTCATTCACTTTTTACAAACGAATAGAGCTTATAAGCAAAGGAACCATCTACATTCTCAGAAAGGGCAGCAGCACAGTCATATTTATCATGTCAGTTTTCTCTGAGATGTGCAGCTTCCAATAAATTTAATGTTCTCTCAGTGTGGAGGATAATGTGTCCCTGAAAGAACAGGTATTATAGAGCTGTAGAGCTTCTCCTCCAAGAAGCATAAAAATCAAGAGTTCAAGATAATGTAAAGCTGTGTTTTCAAATGTACAAGATCTCTTGAGGGGATTTTTAGGCAGAAAAATATGAAGGCCTTTAATACTATTTTTTAAAATACAAAGCTTGTTGAAATACAGAATTCCCTAGGCACAGAAGGCTAAGCCTGGTGGCTTGGGCACATTCAGCTTTAGAAGCAGCCCTGAACAGGCATTAAAAAGAGAGCTGGCAAAGAAGAATACACCTAATTTCTCTTTAAGAATTTAAACACATTTTTAACACCAGATATTATTACCTGGAAGTTCAAGATATCTACTCCCTTTATCCCAAAAGAAGATTATGTAAAAAACCAGAATTTTCATGTTCTTTTTGGAGTAAAAAATACCACTTCCCCAACCAAACCAAAGGAATCCTTTTTGCAGTGGTGAGACTTGATTCTACCTGATAAGGTGAGAGTGGACCAGAAAAGACTGCACATTTGACCAGGAACCTTCCCAGCTCATGTTGAAAATCAGGGAGAACTGAGACACCTTTGTCATGTCCTAATTCCTGTCTGCTCCAAATTAAGATGTTAACTCATGCTTCTGCCTACATGCATGTTTTACCTTGCAACCATCTCGTAGTCCTATTGGTATATGTCAGACCTTTGTGCCTGTGGTTATGTCACAAATAATTTGAGCCAGTAAGTAATCTTTTATTCATATTTTTGAACGCCATAGGTTAGTGTTTAATAAACTGTGTGAGACATTGTCAGGTAGTCTGCAGCATGCCTGAAGCAACAAAATGATCATGTTTCCATACGTGGACTCTTACAGGCAAATAAGCTAGAAAACATAGGTAGCATATGAACTTTAAATGTAAATGTAATTTCCATATGGTTGTAAATAAAAACTACAGAGACAGCACAGCATAAGTTTGCTTGTGCAATTTTCATAAAAATCAGTTGTCCTTCTAATTAAAAGAGATTAAAAGAGATTGAGAAGCACTGTGCTAGGTGATACTTTGGCAAACGGAATGAGTAAATCAGTACTCTCAATGTAATTTATATTCTCAGCTAATGTGATTTTCTGTGAACTGCCTACAGCATTTTTTTGTGTCATTTGCATGGGCCCTTTCTGAAAAACATATCCAGCCTTTACAGCTTTGAGTGGAATCTGAGCAGTGGGAACATGCTGAGCAGCAGGATGAGAAGATGGGAGATTTGAGACTTTTGGGTATCCTAGCTTCAGGGAAAGATTTGCTCTAGTTTGTTTATTATGAATAGTGTATTAAAATGGAAAATAAGGCAATAGCCTCCTGTATTGCAAGTGAACAGTCCCTATGGAGAGATCTAAGGGGGCTGTGTTTTCAGCATGCAGTGGTTTGGACCAATTTTTTTTGTCTTCAGTATAAATGACCTTGCCCTACAGCATAAGTTCCCAGGGCAACAGGTCCTTATAAACCCAGAGAAACACTTGTGGTCCACTGATGGAGAGCTGCCAGTTTGCTACATTGCACTATTGGGTATACCTTACTAATAGCCCTTGGACTACCAATCATGTGACCACAGTTTAGCCCCCACTATTCATCACTTTCAGTTGGAGGCTTGAGAAACTTTTATGTTAAATGGATGTTTTGGATGTTTCCACACACCCAAGGGCTAAAGGAGGTGTGATATCAACAGGTGTAGATATTTGTTCTATAATATGTAAACTTAAGAGTATATGGACTGAGTTTATGGGCTTATAACTATGTGATGGTAGTCATGAAACTATTAGATGTGCTCAGTGCATTCAGATAGGGTGAGAACATAGTCTTTCATGTATGTGTTTCTTACTTTAATCTATTTATTTCATTACCTTCAGAAGTTTTTGATTCTTAGCAAAAAGCACAAGAATTAAGTTAATAATAGATTTTCTTACTGGAAGATTAGCAATCAGAAAATAACATTCCATATACAGAACACATCATCAGCCATGTAATTCTCTCCCAAAAGTCTGAACTGGAGTGGTTATAAATAATGGGTTGTGGCAGACAACTTGATGAACAATCAATAGCAATTTTTTGCAGGAAGCAAAATCTTAAAAGTACAAAAAAAATCACCACATTAAATTCTACTGTTGTTGGCATTGAAACATCACAAGCCCTGTTTCAGCTTAAGAAGTGGATAGCAAAATGAAGAATAAACAGAGGACAAGAAAACAAAGAACAATCCTGAAATCATCCCTAAGGATGATCAGAAGAGAGAAATGGAGGAAAACAGTTCTGTTATTATGTAGGAAAACAGGTTCTGGGAATTCCACTTTAACTAAGAATCAGAACTGGATAAGGAACAGGCATTGCAGATCTCAGGAATTTAAGAAAAGCAGAAGGAAAATTAAAACAAGTATCAAAGTCAGGCTTATATACAAGCGTGTAGACCAAAGATGTATTGGAAAACTGGCTCTAATGCACATGAAACCAAATCAGGTAAATAACTGGCTTTAATCACAAACCATGTAATGTGTGTACACATACATGTATATGTGTTCACATACTCAGGCAAACACAAAGTTTCATCTGGACCCACATAGCCTCAGATTAGTTATGAAATGATGTGTGAGGGAGAACACACACTTCACACAAGTATCAGCCCAGTGTATGCTTCCTAAGGCATACCTAGAAATAGCAATGGCTGATGCAAAAAATGTAGACAACAAAGACTGTGAAAAGCATCTTGCTGCTACTGCATATGTGAATGTATTGTGAAAATGATCTACTGATTTTCAAGCTTCAGAGAGATGTAGCCTGCAAGACATGTTGCATAGTATTATAGAAAGGAGAACACCATTAAATAGGATAGTAGTATTAGGATAGAAGAAGAAAGTACTATGGATTGCTCAGATAACACTTGTGAAGATTGCTTAGTTGTGGTCTCTCTACCTCTGTTATCGTTTGTTAAAGAGTAAAATAGTAGCTTTTTTGTTTTGCTTGCCTGTTTATATTATCCTTATCTTTTTGTTGCTGTTGATTTGTATAACATGCCTGCTGTCATCCGTGCTGTCATTCAGCACTGTGCCAGGTGACAGGAGAGATGCTGCCCTGTGCCACTGCCCTATTATCCCGGCTGTGGTGCCTACACCTTGCACAGCTCTGTGCTCTCCCTGACAGTGGAATTCCTGGACCATGCCCTGGTTTTTAATTAATCCAGAACTCCATCTACTCTGTGATTCCTTATAACTTCAGCTGCCATGTACAGCAGACCATTCCTGCACTGAAGTTTTTAAGTCCAGTGGGAGTCTGAAATATTAAAAGCAGGAAACACCCAAATAAAGGAAGATACTTTTCTGCTTTTTGCCGTTCAGACCTCAGCCCACCTGCTGACAAAGTCTTGCTGCTCGGTGTCACAGGACAGTGCCTTCACCATCCAAGAATGACGGGTTTTGTTCCTCATGTTCACTGGAGTTACTCTGTTAATACAGAACTATATAATATGCATATATTGTACAAACAAGGGACAACAGCTGTAATCATAGACAAGGATCCATAATTTAAGTAGAGAATAAGACCTCATAGAAGCATAGGGCTTCTGTTCAAGACCATTAGCTCTAATGAAAATGCACATTTTTCATTAGGCTCTAATAGCCTGCTGCAAAGTAGGGCAACTGCTGTGCAGTGTTTGTAGAAACAAATTGCTAATCAGTCAATAAGGACCTTTACTGTGCACTCTGCTACAGCCAGTTTTTACCCATTTTCAGCTACACTGAATTAACTCCTTGAATTGTTACTTAGTGAAAAAGAAAAGATGTTTTATTTATAGAATATTCACTGTGGCCATATGGAGTGAATTTTGCATTGAGTCCATTTTGTTAACATTTATACAGGTGATTTATTAGCACTTGGATTTGCCTTAGGGCTTTCTTTTTTTTTTTTACTAGGGTTCAGAAAGTTTTTATTTTATACTGAAAGCTGGTAATGAATTGAATCAATCATTCTTTTAGCAACAGATTTTATAATTCCATTAGAACTGCCCCATGCAACCTAAATCTTAGTGACAGGAGCCGTTGCTACCAGGGCACAAAAGCTTGCTAATCAGTGTTGAGTGAATTATTCACACAGAGGAAAACTGCAGGAGGATGATCATATATATGTGTGTGTGGGCATACACATACGCGTGTACATACATATGTATAAAACTATATATGAAACCACATAATTGATTTTTTTGAAACTCAAGAATAAAATTTAATAATTTATTTTCTAAATATGATCAGACTTATGCATGTTAATGGTAATAGACACAGCAAACAGAACTGGATTGTGCTTTTCCCATCTAGAATATGCAATGGTTGGCACATTTCTTTTAGCAAGAAAATAGAACAACTATAGTAGTCCTTTCTGGGTATGAAGTGAAGTGCCGTGGTTTTATGACAAGTCAGTATATGGCATAATGTGAAAATCTGTTTTGATTATGAATGGAATATTGTTTCAGAATGCAGAAAATTGGATATTCTGTGAATATTCTGTGAACAATTCATTGTGCAGTTCCCAGGAGAAGCAGGCCTGTGTTTACAGATTTCAAGAGAGCAGTTCGCAGCCTTGGAGTGAGAACTTATCTATAAGAAGAACATCTGCTGTTACTCCCCAAATTCCTTCAGAGAGCCATCATGGGATGAGTTCTTCGGGAGGAGTTAATTAACATTAAAACCTATGAACTGCGGACTTTAGGTGGCCTGAGAATGAACAGTCCTAAGCTGACCAATCATTTGATATAATGATGTAACTGAAAAGCATAGATTATAAATACAGTGTGTGATATGAATAAAGCTTTTTCCTTTTGGATGGACTCACTGCATGGAGTGGGTGTGTGAGTGTGTGAGCCTTAAGGGGCCCGTGCTGCCCTGAATTGGCTGTGGGTGAGCTCTCATGTGAGCTCTTATATTTCTATATAGATATATATTTTTTATTTTATTTTACTTTAGAATATGAAGAAAATCCTTATTTCTGTAACTAATAATAACAATAACCAGTGATGCCATTTGGGATTGAAATACTGAGAGTAATATTTTAGTGGAATTGAAGCTTCTAGTTGAGGACAAGAAGTAATGAATTTGAGGGAAAGACAGAGAGTTAAACATTGTTAGCTTGGAAAATAATGCTGGAACTTGGAGAAATATGATCATTATATGCAAATATTTAAATGTTATCAGGATTAAAGATTAGTTTTATTTTTAATGTTTGACCTTCAGATAAGCTGACGTGAGAGACAAATTACTAACTGAGAATGGGGTGAAACACTTAGTATGAAAAATAGCCCTGCAAGATGAATAAAAGAAATCTTAAAATGTCTTTATTGCCAAGTAAAATCCCAGCTGGATCTCTCAGATGTGTTTGATACTAAGGATGAAAAATAGCTTCATGAATATTTGGGAGACACATATTTGTTTAAGAAATAATTTCACCATTATGACTACATAGAAAACTGAATTTTAGCAAGGTAATCTTGAGAAATATTGTTTTCTCCACATTATGATAGTGTCTGTTGATGCTGTGTTTTGGATTAGATTATTTATTGCAAAGATACACTGGACATAGCTATCTATAGAGGAGGCTATAAACCTTATTGTAAAACAAATGGAAAGTAGATTGCAAGAGCTAAAGGCAAAATGCTTTTATTCATTTTCCCCTTGTAAGTTGTGACTGTGTATTCTGGAGTAATTCAGGAGCTTTGTACTGCAGCATGATAAATGGCATTATTACATTGGTTGGATGGATACTATCAAATATGTGTATCTAATCCTTTCTGCTAAATGTGACAGAACTATGGAATGCATGTAAACCCCACTTCAGTAAAGGTGGCTCATACAGGCTTTTGGAAAAGCATATGACTTTTGAACACTGACAGTGAAGTAAATCCTAGTATTCTGAGAAGCAAACATGCCAAGAGGAATTGCAAAATACCTTCTTGATTTAAAGTGAGTGATACATGCAGGCTACTTAATGCCTCAGGATTTTAAGCCTAGGGGGAAGCAAGATAGGATGATGTGAAAGCTTGATAGTTAGAACCTCATTATATTAAGGAGTCTAGAAACAAATTGCTAACACATGGCCTTTATAAACCGACCCCCTTTTTTTTTTTCTTTTTTTCTTTTTATCCCTT
>VXAU01004986.1:457016-506515 GCA_013399695.1 Formicarius rufipectus | reverse complement strand
TCCCCTCCCCTCCCCTCTCCTCTCCCCTTCACTTCCCCTTCATCCTCTCACACATATTCAAGAGTGGAGCCAGTAAAAGGAAATCAGCCCTACGAATAACAAGTCAAAGATTACTTTGACTCGTTATGCTCTATTTAGTGAATTTCAGAAGAGTACATCCTTGAAACACTCATTGTACCATCTCAGATTTGCATTCCTTTCACTCAGCTGTGTATCCATAGCAGTGGTGCTGTCCATTAGATCTGTAAGTGAATTTAGTGTGATGAACGGCATATACTATATGTGAGAGTGGTAGCATCTATAGTCCATTGAAATGCCCTTGCCCCAGTATAAATATTTCCATTGGCTGACTGATCATAGTTGAATCTTTCTATGTTCTCAAATACATTTGATCTACTTTAAACACTCAGTTTTGTTCTTCAATATGTTCTCTTTATAAGGACTGATTTTTCACTTTAATGTTTCCATCCTCCAGGGTTTTTACCCTAACTTAATGATCCTGAGGTGGTTGCACTACATCCGTGTAAAGAGTAATGCATTTTGTCTAACAGAATGAATCAGAGAGGCAACATCATTCAGAGCCCCAGCCTTTGGGAGATGAGCCAACATTAACCCTCACCTTATTGAGACAGCCTTTCCTTCAACTAGATTTGAAAGGAATCCAAGTGACTAGGTATAAGGAAGAAATATTTTGCTATGAGGGTGGTGTAAGTAAAAAAGAGAAAAACACTTCTGTTCCTAATTTTTCTCAGGTATTTCACCTAATGGAGCTGCACTGAGGGGTGCCCACTTTGCTTGGAGCTACTTATGTTGCTCCTTGGCAGCTGAAGTGAAGCAAGTGACTGCTGTAAGGACACTACTCTTTGGAAACATATTGTGGACAGTGCAGCATCTCTTTGTCTGGTTATCTAGAGTGAATTATTGGGATACTACTCTCTGCAGGCTCTACTTCTGCTTCTATATGATCTCACATTTACCCTAAGATTCCCAGGGCAGTATTTAGATCAAAATAATGTAATCAGAACAGAAATTATGCTGGTTTCTCTCATATTGAAACAGTTTCTGGCTTGCCTGATTTTTATGGAAAATAACAGCTTTTCTAAGCTGTTCTTATCTATACAGAGCCTCTCTTGAGCTCTTGACCACAGAGATCCCAATCTCATACCACTCTCTTCCCCTCAGGTGTCTTCTCTTCTGCAGAAAAGACAATGTGGACAACAGACTTGTGTCTTTTGAAGATCCCTATATATTCCTAAATAGCCTTGGGCCTATTTAAATGAAAATGTAATACATGCCAGCTCATAGAGAAACTGTCATCTTCTGCTGACAGGCCCTATACTGTGGTAAAATACCATCTCTGTCGGGTTTGATGTGCCTAACAGAAAGCAGAGCCCCTCAGCATCTCTAGGCCCAAATCACATCTGCACATTTCCATGAAAGTACTTGTACGTGGGCTGAGTTCCAGATAGATGAAAGGATATTTGCTCAGTGTCGCGGTCCGAAAGGGAAAGAAGGACACGGTCCACGCGAGGAAGGGGGTAAACAGGCATGAACACTTTATTAAGGAGAGCATGGGATACTTATAGGGTTCGGTCGGAGGGTTCTAGAACTTGGATAAAGTCAGGGGCGGACCACGACACCAAAGGAAATGGGAAGGAGGGTTTATAAGGAAGAACTGGGAGTGGCTTAGCCTTATAGGGTGGAGCTGCATTGCTCCACCAGCTAGCCCATGGAGTTTTAGGGCTACATGAACCAATCAGGGGGCTGTAACCAGGGTTCCCAGAACCAAGCAGAACAGTTGGACATACACAAGTGATAGAATGGTATTAATTACCTATCTAATACATCTTTTATCCTAACTATAACACTTGAACAGTATAAAAACTTGCAAGAACAGCAGCTCTATGGCAAAGGGTATACAACAGGTGTTTGTGGCAGCAGCAAAGTTTCATCCATAGGTAAACATTATTTTCTTGGCAGCCCCTGACAGGTGTCTGTCCCAACAGCTCAGCATATATGTGACGTTTTATATACTGTGTGAAACTCACAAACTCTTAAAGCAATTACTGAATACACAGCAGAATATATTAGGTTTTCTTCTTTTTCGTTTTTGGTAGGAAGCAGATTTTGTATCGTTAACCTTGTGTTCTATCTGGATTCCATAAATTTGGATGACCATTAATGCTTTGTGGCTCACCACAATGCCTGAGTAGCTGAAAAGCTATGAGGTAGTTCTGGAATGGAGTGGAACTCATGGTTACAATGGTCAAGGAGCCATGGCTGACAGAGGGACAAGCCAAACAAGTGCAGAGCTCATTTATCCTTTAGTTTGCTGAGAGTGATTTTACTGAGATCTAAGAGACTGAGAGGTATTGGACATGACTGGTCCTTTCAGTTCAGTGAGAAGTAATGATTCAAAGAAGATAGAAGGCCTGGCACATCACCAGCTGATCTTCCAAAAGTTTTGGGCAGCCGTAAAATGGCTACAGGTTCTTAAGGAAATCAAATTCGCCAGGCTTTAAAGGGTATGCTGTTTAAGGGTGTGCTGTTTGACTTAAAGACAATTAACACATCTTTTTTGTCACTACAACTGAGTGGTGGTTATGCCTTGAAGTACATCCCTGAGTACAGGGTCCTCCACCACCTGGAACGGGACTTGGACAAGGGTATGCCATGGCACTTGTTGATTCTCAGAAATTTGCTTTTCTTTCTCTTTAAGCCATGCACTGTGGAATATAAGAAGGTTGTGTACCTGAGTCTTGCTTTTACAGATATTCAGGAGTCAACAAGGGCACAGACAGCAGAACACAGATGCTTGGAAGGGTTCCCAAGCCCATCAGGTAAGTAGCCAACAGGAACAGTGTCTCAAATATTAAGAGTAATATGCTTTAATGCCTAATTAAACTATTAGTTATACATAATGAAACATAAAAAACAAATGCAAGATGCAACCTTTTATGGTGAATACTATTTACAGGGGGAGGAAAATGAGCAAGAGGAAAGAACACAGTGGAATAATATTATCCAGATGCTGTGTCTTTAGGCACAGTGGTGGAGTTTCATTGAAAATATACATGCATACTTTCATCCCAAGAGAACATCTAAACTGATGAAAATAGATTATTGCTTCTGTCCTCTCCCAATTTCTTGTGCTTTGAGCAATAAAGATTACTCAAAAAGCCAGGACAATTCCTTTCACTCTTTCAGTCTGACCTTGGTATTGGGAGTCAGTAAAATTTTAGGTGCTAGTTATAACATTTTTTCCAAGTAAACAAGTAAAAAACCACTACTGTCTTCCATGAAATGTATTGCTGAAATAATGTTTTTTCTGTGAGGGAAAAAAAATGCATCCAAACCATGCAGCATAAGACCAGGACTCATTTATTTAACTCAATAGCACAAAGAAGAACTCAAATGATTCACTTCCACACAACAGTGTAAATGCATCAGGAAGTAATCATCTGTCTCCATAGATCAGAGAGGGACCTAAAGTCTTGCAGATCCAGTTTATCTATGCTTTCATTCTTTCATGCTCTTGTATTAGGCAAAGCTCAAAGGAGACAGCACTTAACTCTCTTCACTCAGATGCAATCACTAATTACAACAAAGTCTTACTACTTGTTTATCTTCCAGCATTTGGGAATGTGAAATACCTCTATATTGTTCATATTCAATTAGATTTCTTAGCCAAAGCCAGCTCTAGCAAACTCCATCATTTACATTTAGGAGTAAATATTTCTGGGACCCTCTCTTTCTGTGGTCTTGCTCAGTGGCTGCTCAGCATTCTTCTGGTACATGAATATAACCCAAGATCCTGGCCTCTGGGCAAAAAATAGCAGATCTCCAAAAGGAAAGCCTGAAGGAAGAGGCTGAATCCATAGTTTTATTCCTATTTCCATAATGAACAGTAATAGTGCTTGAGGTATCACTCACTCCCCCTGGTGAGATTTCACTTTTCCTGATAATTCCATTAGTGGAGGACAAATGGAAACATCTTAGGTCACCCAGAGTAGATGTCCTCACTTCAAAGCTTAGTTCTTGCTTTAGGATAAAGTCTCATAAAACTCAGACCTCAAGACTGGGAGACATTTGAAATATGGATAGTCTGAAATAGGTTATTTATGAAGCATTTGGTATAGAAATAGTTTAGAAGGAAAGAATCATGTGGGCTCAGCCTTGCAAAGGTTGTTTTTTCCATGAATAAACACAGTCTTTGAAGTGAAGAGCCCATATCCAAAAGCACTGCTGAAACAATCACTTGTGGTGAAATCAAGGAAGTGATGGATAAAGTGAGAGGGGAAACCAGCTGAAGACGGAAATGGAGTGACAAAAAAAAAAAGAGATGCTGAGATATTTAGGACTTACTAGCTATTGAGAACTGGTCATCTCCCTTCTTTACAGTCATAGTTTACAAGTTCAAAAAAGAGAAGAAAAAAACTCTGGTTGATGCTACTCTGTATGGAGAGAAGATAAAATGATTTATTAAAGTTTTGGAAAAATAAATATTTGAGCAAAACCTGAGACAGGACCAGCAAGAAGGCAGAGCCATCATGTAGTCTAACCTTGACTGAAGAGAAAGTGTACTATATGCTACTCCCACACCATACTTTTTAGCTCAGGCAGCAACAAAAACTGATGGGCAGAAACAGAAGGGCTTGTACATATGTGTCTTCTTATTGGTTTGCAGCTACCATGTCAGGATCTCACTCTCCCAGTTGATCTGAAAGTTCCAGGGTTACAAGATGGAAAATGGGAGATAATACAAATTTCAATTTAATTAAAACTTAAAGATGCTGAATTTGGGAAAGTTAACTTAGGCCATTGCCCAAAGAAAAGAAGCAGAAAACATAAGGACATTAAGCAGAGAAGAGACCGGGTCCCATTTGAGTTTCAGGAGTTTGATTTATGATAACCACTGTAATTTAAAATCTTCTCCAGGACAGGTGTAGGGACTGCTCCTTCAGCTGATCTGTCTTCCCTAAGAGGAAGGAGAATATCATCTTCAGGACTTACTCCAGATCCTCTGGATCTTCTTGCATTGTAGATGGTTATTTACTCCCCGCCCCCAAGAGTATTTCTTAGCCCAAGTCAGATGCATTAGTTTCTTTCCTTTCATATTGAGCATATATGTACATGCATAAATCTATGCACATGCAACATACACGTAGAGTACTTAAAGGCAGATCTGTTTCTGACAGAGGTGAGCAGCAGGCTGATGCATGTTGATGTGAAAGAGTCATAGAGATCCCTCCCCTGCCATACCCTGTCTACACTGTGATTAATGGTGTAGGGACTTTCTGGACTGGAGGCTACATTCAGATTTCTTTTTTCTTATTTTTCCTTCATACTCTTCCTAGGAATAGTGAATTTCTACCATACCATCAGCCTGGGCAGGAATCATTTGAGCTGTACACACTGATGACTTACTGCAGTAAGTAACACTGTCATTCATCTGCTTCAGTGGTTGCCCCAGGTCCGTTTTAGAAACTAATTTGAGATATGTTGACTTGAACACTTAATTAAGTTCGAGAGGCTGTACGATTTGCCCAGCAATATTTTAGGAAGGTCTGTAAGCACTGGTTGTTGAGGGAACAGGCATCATAGAACATAAAGCAGAGATGAAGTCAGAAGGAATCCAAGGTCTCTAGTGTATTACAGCACGGCATATTAGATCAGCAAACAGACATCAATAACTCATTCTGCAAAAGATAGCTGCAATTGCAAAGGTAATAGTCACATTTTTCTCAAAACTGGGAGACTGTACCTTTGCCTGAGTGACAGAGCTGTTACCCCTGTATCAGAAATGCAAAACAATGTGGAAGCAGGACAACCTTAATTTCACAGACCCTCTTTGGCAAGCTGTGATTTCTCTCCCATTAAAATCCTGAAAATGTCATATTTCAGTATTCATTGTATCCTTCCAGAGAAAGGCAGAAAAAGAGATAAGAAAATGAGTGCTTTCTTCTCAGAGACTTACATACTTCGTATGCTTTCTGCACAACTTCCTTCAGAAATCACCTGAAATCTGCAGACTGATGGAGACTGTCAGTAGTAGCAAAGGTCTTTTTGGCCTGAGAGGATGTGCTTTTGCTACAGCTGCAATGTCCCCTGTCTCTGCAACCAGGATTTCTGCCTTTAAAAGGGGACAGTGGCAAAAAGCTGTGGAAGACCTTTAGGTGCACCCTTGTTGTCCAGAACTTCTAAAACAGGTGAAAATGTGGGTTTCTGTTCTGGTGTAAGGACACTCTTCCTTGTGACAATGAGCTGATGCATGAGATACCCTCAAATCAAACACCTTTAGTAAAAGAAAGCTAAGCTAATATTGCACTCCCTGTCACACTTTCCCCCTAATTCTTGTGAGACATCAGGTTTTTTTACACATGGCATGTAATCTGCACTAACACTCTTTCACTATGATGTTAGATGAATGGTTTTTAAAAAACCTTGAACAAATACAATAAAAACTACCAGGAGTACTTTAAACTAACTACTTACTGTTAGCAATATTAACTTAATAGGAATAATAAAAAAATTAAACTCTCTGTTTTGGCAAGAATTAAAAAAAACCAAAAAACCCCAAAAAAACCCCACAACCAAAAAACCCAAAAACTCGAACCCAAATATTTTTGCACATCTGAAGAAGGAAAGTGTTTTACTGAATGGAGATAAAAGGAAATACATCACCATTTACCAGGATGTAGAGAGCTGAACCATCCTAGCTGAACCACTGGAGAGAATCTGACATGTTCAGCTCAGTGGCTCAGCAAGATATGTTGCTAGTCCTATCTTGGAAGTGATAGCTATATGAAGCAAGAATTGCTTATTCTTCTTTCCCAGAAGACCATCACGTTATATGGTTCCAAGAAGACTTCCTCTACTTCATGCTAGATCAGGTTTTGCCCTGCTTATACTATTTTGTTATTTTTTTCCATTATTGGAAAGTCTGTCATGCTATGCTTCAGCAAGCACAGGTATCTGCCAGGTGGGATTTTTAGCTCTGGGTACAAACAAGAGAGGAGAAGAAGAGCACAAACCACCCTCTAGCTTTCTCTGACCTTACTCTTGAGAATGTCAGATGTAAGAAAGTACATTTTCAAATCAAATATCTAGGTTTTTCACTAGGATGTTCCTCCATCACAGCCCTGGCAACCTGGCAGGAATATTAATGTTTCTTTTAGGCTCTGATTTTTTTTGCCTGATTTTAGAAACCTAGACTTGGATGGTTTCACTGAGGAAGTTATCTGTACATTTCTACAGTATATGTTGTAACATATATTATTTAAGCAGTTTATGTAGGAAGAACTATTACTGCAGAATGTAGTCAGGGTATCCTTGTTTTTCATTGGTATTGTAACCTTCAACAAAATAGGCTACATGTACCTATCTTTATTAGTCGCACTCCATCACCAGAAAATCAAAGCAGACATTCATATTTGGGAAAATCTGGCCCTAAATATTCACTTGAATGTCCAAGTATAAGTATTGATAGCTCTGTATCCATAGTACTCTTCTGTATTTTACTTTTATCTTCATTGGTATTGGTGTAAAATGAGTAGATTGGAAACTGCAGAACAGATTCATTACAGTGACTTCCTACCTCAGGCAGCAGCAGCTTGAATTTAAAGTCAGTCTCCCCTCCTCCAAAACAGAATGCATATATGAAGACAGATCAATGTCCACATCTCCCATTTGCAATAATTCATTTAGTTACGTTAATAAAAGCTATCTATTTGATTTGTCAAATTACATTACAGAGCCTGCTGGAGCTGACAGGAATTATCTTGTCTCCTGCCCTAGTGCCTGGATGCCAAATCGGGGGGGTGGAGGTTAAGATCAGTTTTGCCATGGCTCATTTACTCCTGCTGTGCTGGTTTATTCCATTTAGCTCTCAGTAGGATGAAGGGAGACAAGCTTCATCCAATTTGCCCTGTAGTAGAGTACAGTCTTCAGCCCTGAAGACTGACGAGCTGCAGGTAACAAGCAGCAGAGCCACAGTGAGCTCCTGCAGCTCATGAACTGTGGCAGAACGACTTCTTCTGAGTCACATGCTGGACTTTTGCCTAGATTATGTGAAATCAGATCCCACGGTTTTTAGTCACTGATAGCTCAGGTGTCCAGCTGGAGCACATAATTGAAATGGTTGTAAAAGGAGTTTGAAGACTAAGAGAGTAGGAAGATGGGAGCAGGAGTGAAAAACAAAAGGGTACACGCAACATTGCTGGAAATCCAAGAAGTCACAAAGAAATCAACCAGAGAAACAGAGATAACAGCACTCTGCTGTGTTATCCACATGTAAGTGACACTGCAGAATGAAAAGAGCCAGGTTTACAGTTAGGCTGCCATTTTACCAGACCACAAGAGGTATTCTCAAAGACTTATCTTGTGCAGTCATTTTGCTTTCCTTAATGCATATCAGCTTGGGCCAGGGCAAATCCCCCCTTTTGGCCTGGCCTAGGGGCTGAACACTGCTGAGATTTTGCATTGAAATCACGTGACCTTCCCCAGCTTTCTGTAGGAGACAGTCTTTCCTTTTCTGAGTCTATTTACTAGGAAAAAAAAATCCTTCCTTCACATCTCAGATTAACAATTACCCATGCCTAATGCACCATCCTGAACATCTCATGGAGAAAGTGACTTATTGAGTCCCTGAATAGCTGAGTAGAAATTAAAAAGAAAGGAAAACAAAACAATTCACATCATATAGGTTAAACTGGTCCTTGGAGTAACTTCTCTACAGGTTCTTAGAAGATTTAGCTTGATGGTCACAGAACAAACTATAAACCACATTCCATTTGTGAGGATAACTGGATTTGTGTGGAAAACTGGAGGACACCTGAAATATCACAGATTAAGAGAGTTTCTGTCACAGGCATTTAGTAAGTCATTTAACAGAGAGACACACATGCATATTTTAGTTGTATATGTTTATGTGCTTACAAATACTTCCTGGACGCAGATTAAAAAAAAATAAATCTGAGTTTGGTGAATAGTCAAGCTCCAAAATGAAAATAATGTGCATTTATTGGGTTTCAGAGATGATAAAAATTCTTGCCTTAGTAGATATTTCATTTCTGACCAAGCATGATTAAATTTACAAACCAAACACTACCCACTTGCTTACCTCCTATAGAAGCACCTAAGATTTTGAAAAACCCATACTTGCAGTTAAAGGCTAAGTAAGATAAATACCAGCAAAAGAAGCAGAAAACCCATTGTGTTTGAACAGTTTCTCATCCTTTACAGGAATGACTAGAAAACAAAATGTCACTTTGGCTTAATATAACCTGTCTTGATCAGTCTTGCTTCGGTGCACGTTGCATTGTGTGACAGTAGACATAAGATGTGCTTTCCTGGAATCTAAGCTTGAAAAGAAACATAACCATGTAATTTCTCTACCATTCACATCGTTTGTCCCCAGGCAGGTATTCAGTTTTTCTAAGTGATGAGCTCATTAAGAGTTTTGCTTCTTAAAAGCCCCTTAGGGGGACATTTGTCTGTTTGCCATTCCATATTTAAAGTCTGTAACTGCTAAATTTTGTTGCAATGTCGTCATTCAGCCATCAGCATAGTATCAATAGCTTGGATTTATAACACATATATCTTCTCATCGAGGACTAATGTACAACAGCGAATCAGCTTTGGAAGTCAAACAAATAGTTCCAGATCTTTTAACAATATAACCACTTTTGGTTGCATGAAAACATGTTTGCTTTTAAAAAATTGTGCTTTCAGTTGTCTGCCTGTGAAATTTGCTTGCAAGCTAAGGGCATGTTGCTTTCAGTGTTTGCACATGCAGATCACCCATGAAAAGCAGTTGTAAGGAGAGATGCAGAGTGGCTTAGAAAATCGGACTCATGAGAATTAAATATCCAAAATGAGAAACCATTGTGGAAAATCCCAGCTACACAAGTATTTGGCAGGACACTTTTCAGGAGAAAATGAAGATGACTTTTGGCTGCAGCAGAAGTTCTGGATGCAATATTGCCATAACTTTAGATTGGTGCACCAGGCTTATAAATGCCAAGTATATTGTGTCACGGTACTGCATTTTGATAATTAATCTGCCTAATTAGTGCAGTGTCCTGTATCAGATGATATTTTCAGCTGGAGAATATGCATTTTCCTAAGAAACACAGACAGAAAGTTGACTTAAAAAAACCCCAAAAAACAACCAAAAAACAACTTGATACAAGAAGCAGACTTTTTTTTTTTTTTTTTTTTNTTTTTTTTTTTTTTTTTTTTGCTAAGGGATTTAAAAGCACACACAAAAAAAGGATATGAAAGCATCTCACCACAGACTTGGAACAGAGCAGCTGTTTAAAGTGAGCAATATTTCCAGGCTTGTAGAGCACCAGAAAATGCAGATGAAGGGATGGGTATTAAAGATGGTTATGAGGGTGTGGCTTTCCCCCTAATGTTAATGAAACACTTAGCTAACATTAAAATGGCCAGGTCAAAGTTTTAGGCAGCTTGCCTTTGCTCCCTACAGGACTGACCTGTAGGAAGACACCTCTAGTGGCATCCACTGATGGGAAAATATGATGCATTATTTACCTGTGTAGAAAACAAGGGGTCTTCCCATAAGACTTGCAGGCCAGACCCTTCCTCAGCTTTGTTGCCCTTCACTCAACATGCTCCAGTATCTCAACATTTTTCTCATAGTGAACGGCCCAGAACTGAACACAGGATTTGAGGTGAGGCCTCACCAGTGCTGAGCACAGGGGGATGTTCATTGCCCTGGTCCTGATGATACAAGCCAGGACGCTATTGTCCTTCTTGGCCACCTGGGCACACTGCTGGCTCTTGTTCAGCCACTGTTGATCAGCACTCCCAGGTCCTTTTCCGCTGGGCAGCTTTCCAGGCACTCTGCCCCCAGCTTATAGCATTGCAGGGGTTGTTGGGACCTAAGTGCTGGACACACCACTTTGCCTTGTTGAACCTCATACAGCTGGCTCCAGCCCATCGATCCAGCCTGTTCAGATCCCTCTGCAGAGCTTTCCTGACCTCCAGCAGAGCAAAACTCCTGCCCAACTTGGTGTAAACTGCAAAGTGACTGACTGAGAGTGCATTCAATTTGCGTGTCCAAGCTGATGATAAAGACATTGCAAAGGATCAACCCCAGTACTGAGACCTGAAGAACATCCCTGAGAGTGGCCACTACCTGAGTGTAACTCCATCCACCACCACTCTCTTGGACCAGCCACACAGATTTTTAACCCAGAGAACAGTGCATGTGTTCGAGCCATGAGCAGCCAGTTTTTCCAGGATAATGCTGTGAGAAATGGTGTCAAAGGATTTACTAAAGTCCAGGCAGACAGCATCCACAACCTTACCCTCAAACACCTAGGCAGGTTCACTTTGTCATAGAAGGAGATCAAGTTGGTCAAGAAGAACCAACCTTTCACAAATCCATGCTGGCTGGGCCTGATCCTGTACACAGCAGTAGCTCCCTGGATCCTCCTTCTGGCCCTTCTTATAGATGGGTGTCACATTTGCCAACTTCCAGTCACTTTGGACCTCCCTACTTAGCCAGAACTGCTGGTAAATGATGAAAAGTGGCTTGGTGAGCACTTCTGCCAGCTCCCTCAGTACCCTTGAGTGGATTCTATCTGGTCCTGTATGCTTGTGTGTGTCTAAGTGATGTAGCAGGTTTGTGACCATTTCTTCTTGGATTATGGGGGTTTCAGTCTGCTCCCCATCACTGTCTTCCATCTCAGGGCACTGGGTACCCAGACAATTATTATTTGATTACTATTTAATAATTAAAATTATTTAATTATATTATTTATTATTAAACCTCATCCTTTGTTCCTGTCATTCCCCCACATCCCGTAAAGGATGAAGATACTCCTTAGCCCTCCTTTTGTGCCTGATGCATTTATAGAAATACTTTTTGTTGCTTTAAATGGCAGTAACCAGATAAGGTTCTAGTTGGTCTTTGGCCCTCCTAATTTGCTCCCTGCATGAATTCATGGCATCCTTTCAGTCCTCCTGAGTTTTCTGTCCCTTCCTCCAAGATCATGAAGTTTCTTTTTCCTTCCTGAGTTCCAGCCAAAGCACTCTGTTCAGCCAGGCTGGTCTTCTTCCCCGCTGGCTTATCTTTCAGCATATGGGGATAGGCTGCTCTTGTTCCTTTAAGATTTTCATCTTTGAGAATGTCCAGCCTTCCTGGACTCCTTTGCCCTCATGTCTGCCTCCCAGTTCTCTCATCCAGCATTCTAAGCAGGTCAAAGCCTTCCTCTGCAAGTCTGAGGTAGCTGTTCTGTTGGTACCCCTCCTTACTTCAGTAGCAAGTTCAATTTCTACTGTATTGTTCAGATTTATTTTGGATTTTTTTTTTTTCAGAAACAAGCTTAAGTTTGACTTGCCTGAGCTGCTAAAGTATGGCACAGGTGGTTAATATTACTACAATCAGTTTAACATTTAAGGCATCATCAGGCCAAATCCCTGCAGAATCTAAACTCCCCCTCCACATCCTTCATGGACTGCTGGTGGAAACAAAGTAATATGCCAATCACTACAAGAAACAGTGGAAAGGGACCAATACAGATTTGGGAAATTTATTTACTGGAAGAAAAACCTTCAATATCTAAAGTTTTTCATTTCCCCTGTAATAACCTTGCATTGGAACTTTTGATTGCAACAAGGTCAGAATTGATGGTGGTGATTTACACTTCACTCTCCCTCTTGATTTCATTTTGGTGTCTATACAAAATTATTGACTTGCAAAGTATTTCTTATTCAGTTGAGTCTTGGAGAATGAAGATAAATAATTACTCTCCGGGAGCTTTTGCTCTAAGCTTTTGCTCTAAGAGCTTTTGATCTAAAAGGAGCATCTGTGTATTATTTATATAGTTTTGGAGGAAGAGGATACTACACTTATGAAACGAAATGTTTTAATTCTGTGTATATTTGAACACAGCATATTTACTATGGAATTCCTGAGAGCTGTTGTGAAGGTCCCTCTGACATTTCACTCACATTTGGTTTCTTTAGATAATTTTAAAAATTATAAGACATGGAACTAAAAAGCCTAAGAATGGTAGGAAAGGGCTAAGACTGAAATATTTGTGTTCTGTTATTACAAGTCAGTAAATTTCAAAAATTCAATGTTTCAAGTGTTTTAAAGATGACTTAAAATATATGTAAGTTCTAATTATTAAGTCATTTCCCTGTATATGTACTTACAAAGTTACATTTGTGTATACAATTAATTTCCCACTTTCTCTGCACTTGTTTTAAAATTGCTTCAGTGTTCCAGATACTATATTGCCACTTACCTGCAAAACTCAAGCAAGGTCTAAAAAGAGGAGTAGCTGGTTGGGCAGCTGATCTGTGAACCGTGAAAAAAAGGCTGCTGTATTTAGTGTTTGGTTGTTTTTCAAACACTTGGCCCAGAACAGGAGACAAGTATAAACATAAGTCCTGGTTTAAAGAGCTTACAGTTAAAAGTGCTTCAGAAAATTACTTACATAGAGATCAGAAATCCAATTAACGTTGAAGTTATGAACCACGAAATCCAAGGAATGGTTATTTTCTATCACAGGAGTAGTATAAATATATAATAATGGCAGCATACATTTGACAGGTTGTCTAGGGCATGTACTATTACTCCAAGGTTTCTTTAGTAATTGTCTTCAAAGAGACATTTCAGTAATTGAAAGAGAGGACAGTTGTTTATTCTTAATGTGCCAGCAATGGAACTTGAAGAATTAGTAGATCAGGTGTACACAGTAAACCCCTGAGTCTTAGATAATGAAAACAAAAATAAATTATAAAAGTAATAGTGCAGACTTTAAAACCAGACTGGAGAAATGAAAAACTACGAAGTTCATTACCTGCTAATCCTGCAGGATTTACATTTCATTAAAGAGGAGATCATTTTAGGCATTGAGGCAGAGCACTGAATTTATAAGCCTCTAAGGTGTTTTACATGAATGTTGGAAAAGGGTAGGAAGCTCATGTGAAATTAAATGCCTCTTTAAACAATAATATTATCATAACCAACTAGCAATTGCTAATTTAGAAGTAAATACTGTGCCAAATAGAGTGTTTGACTGGAAGAAGGCATCTTTTCACAGTTACTTGACAGTTTTATAAATCTACTACAGGAAACAGTTCTGCATATCAAATTGTTAATACCACATTGCATGCACAAGGTCATACAAAAACCTGCCAGACATTACTCAGAACAAATGAGAGCCAAAGAATAGCCAGCTTTTGAATTAATTTTGCTAATAATATCGTACTGGAGAAATGACTGTTGAAGCAGAAGGCTAGGGATGTATTTATTATTTCTATCATTATTTATATTATGACAGAAATAGAGAAGTTTAGACCTTCTTAGGCATATTGCAAACACATGGAAAAAGATGCTGCCTTAGAGACCTCAAAGCAAAACAAGATGAGGAAAAACAAAAGCAAGAGGTACAGTGATTTTCTTTTGGCCAGGTAACATGTGAGTGATAGGACAACAGATCAGGTCCATTCCTCTTCTGTTCCTCCACCTTCACCTGCTCCAGCTCTGGCTGCTTGCCCAGCTGGCCTAACCTAGAACAGTAGCATCAAACATCCATTTTGAAAAGTGCCCAAAATGGTCTAGGACACCAAAGAAGACCATTTCTTTGGATGAATCTGCCACCTGTCTGGTTCCCTAGCACTGAAGACAATGACATTGCCTTCCTGGCCTCACCGCTCCTGTTAGGTTATAGAACAGGAGACTTAAGAGGCATGTAGCCTAATGTGGCATTTATTGTTTTTAATAGCAAAAATACAAGCCAAACTTGTGCTTAGTTAGTTTGTATGTATGTTTGCCTGTGTCCTGCCTCATAGCTTTACATATATTCTCTTCTTCAGGTGCATGTGAATAACTCTCCCTAACAGGGACTGTCCCCCTATACATTTGTGGTTTTGTTCAGCACAATGAAACTGCAACCATTCAGCCTTTGCAATAGTTGTTAAAATAAACATAAAATCAGGAGAAAGAATATAAGGAGAAATGCGACAAAACCAGAAGAATATTCTGCTGCAAAACTCTGTGTGGTAGAAAAAATAAATATATGAGATCCAAACCCTTTAATTATCTCTTGCCCTTAGTGACAGCCTGGAAAGAAAAAGAAGGTACAGAAGCCTTGTGAAGACTTTAAAGAAGCCACATACTTCCAAGGTCTGCTTCAGCCTGTTCTAGTGCATGCTCTAGTGCAATCCAAATGATAACACCTGAGTCCTTTTCTTGTCCTCCTTGTCACAGACCCTCAGTTACAGTCTCACATAAACAACATGGTGGACTTGCATTTAGAAAAACAATTTCTTGCTGCCTTAATGACTGTCAGTTACAAGGACTCCATTACTTATCTGGAAGTTTAGTGCCCCCCCCCCCTACAAAATATTTATATGCAGGCCATTGCTGGCTGCTGCATAGGTGAGATGGGGTACAGGACAAACATACCTAATCTAACGATTCCCATCTTCATTAGTTGGAAGTGTCTTGATTTAGAAATAAAAGTTAATTTATTATTAGTGGATATCATTATTCCCAAGTTGCTTTGTCTCTATATATGTACTGTTTAGTAAAGCAGAATATTTTTCGTTTGCTCTTGCTACAGGTCTTTGTTACCCTACACTGTTCTGCATGACAGAAAACCATTCCAGACCATGCATTTCAAATGGGTTGTTAAATCAGAATTTCTGCACTGACTACATCTGTCGCAAAGACTCATTGTGTAATTAACAAGAATCTATTACTAATGTGATTTTTATTTTTGAATATTCAATTTCAGTTTGGAACCCTTTAATTGCATACTTACTGTTTTTCCTCAGGACTACTCTGGTATACAGTGACAGCAGAGACAGGACCATTAGCAGTCATTTCTAAACTGAGTAATAGAAATGCTCTGCATTGTCCTGGTATTGCCATTCAGGGTCGTATTGCCAACTGCCTATTTCCTCTGATATTTATTCTCATGACTGCAGATACTGTAATCGCTGTGAGACCTCTGCCTTTTTTCTGTGCATATTTTTAAATGAAAAAAAGTGTTGTGAAGTAAATCTTTCTACTGACAGTTTCTCTAATCTCATTGAAAATCTTTCCAGTATTCCTTTGGTAGCTGGAGAGCAACGTAAATCTACAGGATGAGCAATGCAGTTGTAAATGCTTTACTAGGTAAAGTAAAAGGGAATGACATGAGACACCTCAGACAAGACCCTTCTTTCTGAATATATGGGCTGCATGACACTCGTTTCTGGTTTTACCTTGCTAATGGTGCATGTATATTTCTTACGGTGTATCTGAATAGACATGGCTTATGAATGAAAATTAGTTATAAAAGGGAAGTGCTGAGTATCCCAAGCATTCACGCAAGGTAAGTCAAAAATACATTGCAGTCAGTTCATCAGTCATAGGACTAAACTGTTTGTACAATCCAGATTTTCTTAAGTTTACATTTCTGCTTTGAAGTAGTTTAAGAAGAATTGGTATTGAAGGAGCAGTCATTCAACTCTTTTTAAAAAATAGGTCCCCTTAAAATTTTATCATTGGGATCGCACCACTGGTCCTGTTCAGGAATGAAGGCTCCATCTTTCCTTTTTAGCAGGGAAATAAACTCCTAATGAAAATACAACTTCTTTATTTTCTTATTCACATATTATGTTATGCTGCTAAAATTACATTTTCATGTTATAAGCAGTTTTGATTAAGTGAAATTCTTGAGGACACTTCACCAGAAGTAGAAAAATTTTTTGAATTTTAAACTGATGTAGAATACAAGTTTGTTTTTCAATCCTGAAAAGGGGTAACTGTGCTTGCTTATCAACATGGACTCCTTACATGGACAGCTGCTGTAATGAGCATATAAACAAATATCAGATACAATGCAAATACTGTATTAACCTACACAATAAAGAAATAGCAATCAGTCTTTGGTAGTAACCACAACAAAATCTCTGGATGATTCAAGTTTTAACTCACTGGGTCCAAATCTTTCTCTCCTTGTCTCCTACTGTACGTGTTTCTACACCTTCTGCCTCCAAGCATACAGCAGATCCTGCTCAACAGCATGTTTCCCATGAGTGATACCAGGAAGGTATCGTTACAGTCTCATGGCTACAATTCAGTGGCTGTATAAGGTGACTATCCATACATTTGCATTTTTATTGTCCGTTGTCTTGGCATTATTAGGAGTAAACCAACCTCCCACCTGAACGAGGAGCCATAGGTATTTTTCTTTCCTGTTTCCATAAACCAGAACCTGGTGTTCAGTATAGCTTTATACAGATGAAATAATGAGTTTTAGTAGCCTATCTTAACCCTTAAGGAATAGGTCTGCCCTTTTTAGGTTGGCTGCCTTACAACTAGTTACTGAAGTCTATCACTAATCTGCAGTTAGTATATGGCTTTGAGTGTTTAATAATTGTACATTTAAAAATATCCAGCAGAATAGACAACAGATATAAAAGAACATCACATCTTCAATTGTTACTTTCCTGTTGGGTAGGAAACGAGAATGAAGCAGAATAAGTTATTAGTTCATTGCTTTGCTGGATCATAATATTTTCTTACAGTTATACAGAATAATAAAGTTTACATAGCTTTCTGGTATACAAGCCCTGAGAAACTGCATTACTTCTGGTATTCAGTCAACTTCTCTGCCATATTTCTTCCACTTCATCTTTGTGGGTACACAACAAACTCTAGAGACTAAAAATAATTTTTATTGCTAACTACTTACATTTCTCTTACATGCTAAGCTAGTAGGCTTGTACTTTGTGTGATGACAAAAGTAACTGCTGATCTTTATTGGAATGGGAAAATCACACTGTCAAATTAAGGATTTCTAAGGTGCTGGTATATAGTAGAGCAGAAGAAGGAAACCTTAACATTGTTAAAGGAGCAATTGCGTGTTACACTGAGTAGTTCCACAAGCAATGTGGAACTGAACAGTGTAACTGTGGACTAATGGATAGGGTTAAAAGTTAAAGGAGAAGAAGAATTACAGAGTAGACCCAGCTGCTGCTTCTTGGATGAAACACAGTCATGATGCCCCACAAAGGTTCCCCAAACATTGATAAACACCTGGTATAGAGGATACACTGGAGAGGACAGTGATGTGAATGAACTCAACCTTCCTCCACAAACATCCTGCAGGAAGGTGGTACTTTGTGCCGTATCTGTCCACCAAGAAAGATAGATGCTAAGAACAACTACCTAATTAAGCACTTACCATTAGATTCACACAACCCCCATCTAAACGTAAAGAAATAGTATAAAAGGAAGTTGAAAATGGAGAAAAATCAGAGGAAGATTTACACCAAAACTGCTGGATTGGCTGATGGATTGAACCTGCCTTCTGCACCCTGGCCAGGGATGCTTCTTGGGTGAGAAACTTACATTACACCCAATAACTGTGGCTTTTAAGGACTAGGGCTTTTTGCTCCATAATGTATTAGTAGATTGTTTTGTTTTAGAGTTTTTGCTTGTACCTGCTTTATGGTATTATTAGATTGCATCAAGTGTATTCTTGCATCTAGACCCTATCAACTAATGACAACCACTATTAACTAGTCACAATTTGTATTAATAGACAGTGTTATTCTATAAACTGTTGGAGTGAGTCCTTTATAAGGTGCTGAAAGCTTGCCAGTGGCAGAATAACATATGGGAAGACCTGCTGAGGGGTTCTCACTTTATGGTGTTATGTGGCGGTCTCCAAAAAAGGGCAAACAAATTACCCCAATATTGTGATTCTGTCCAGTTAAGAACTCCCCTATGGGATACCTGGCATTGGGTTGGATATACATGGTTTTGTTTTCCTTGAGTCACTATCTCTGGGGGTCGAGAAAACCTCCCCACTCCCCACCACATGAAAATAACATGCGATTGAACCCAGCAGAACTTCACTGATTACTCTTTTTGCACGTGATTCTGTGGGATGATATGGCTTTTAAAGTTGGCTCTGTCCCATTATTGAGTGACTGTTGGTAGGCTATATGTAATTTCATACTTAAACAACTCACTGTGGTGCTGAGGATAGACTTGTTCACTATACTTGACCACAGACCGGAACAATGCAAGTACCAAAGGACAGAGAGACAGTGAGACCTAGAGGCTGGTGGGCAGCAGGCACCTATTCATGACCCTCACCATGGCCATGCTCCTACTTAACCTTAAAGGAGAACAAGTCTTACACAGTTATGGCTCTGCAGTGGATAGCTACTTAATGGAAAGTGGGTTGTCTTTGTTGTCAAATTAACATCAAAGATAATCTGTGTTTCACTTAATCATGCTGAAATCACAGGAAGTGAGCTAACTGGAGCTGTTCCATTCCTTGAAAAGCATGCCCTCAGTGACACATTTTTTGGGGAGCATCTTTCCCTCTAAGTCCTTTTGAAAATTCTGTGCAATGTTTTGATGGATGTGAACTGCACAAAATGCAGTTCAGCACTCTAATCTCTGTTATTAATACATAGATAATAATTATATTCCATTGGCAGGATATATTAATTTCCTTTTGCTTGCAATGAAATTCATTAGCTTGGCAAAAAAATGACCATGGCCATTTCCAAATAAGTAAATGAATTTTAGTGCTTCAGTCGTTCCTATGGAAAACTCTTACATGGAAGAATGAACAAATGGCTAAGTGCCATTATACATTAAAGGATGCCACTCAAATCTAACGTGCATAGGCTCCTAAGATGATGCATATTAGGATGAGGAGCAGCATGAAATATATATCTACAACACATATGACCTGGCCATTATTGCTGTTTCATCCACAGGATCTATTTTAGCACTACTTCTGCATTTTGCCTAAAAAATTCCAATTCTTTCAGAAATTAAATCATTTGATGAGGAGTCTGCTCTAATTCCCACTGAAAGTCTACTCTTATGGGTATTGCATACCCACAAGTTTTTAATTAATATATTTCCATCTTAAGTATGTCCTCTCATTGCTGTTTGTATATGAAGATAATTTAATGACTCTTAGCTTCTGATACAAGGTAATTTCCTACCATCAGATCTTTTGTAATGCTGTGTTTATGCACTAAGTGAAAAGTTGAAAGAGCACCCCCATTTTTCTGTGCTTTGGCTGCTTGATGAAGAAATCTATTACCCACTAATTTTTTGTCATTTCAAGAGTCTTTCCCAGTTTTTGCCAGATTTGAAATGTTTATAGGATCATACAGTTTGAAGTAGGATTTCTTTCACTAAAAATATTAATGTGATGGTCCATATTCACATTAAATTCTTTAGGACTACATAACCTTAAAACCTTTTCCATCTTGGGAGCTATCCTATCATCATTCCTCTGTTCTGCATGAGAGGTTTTCACATCTTGCTTTCATAGTTCTCGTTCTCTCTCATTACCCAGGTTTTCTGTATTAGTCCACAAACCACTTGTTTCCTTCTGATCTCACAATGTTTCCTAAGTCAAATCTAGCCAATCTGATAAATTCTTTCATCCAAAGATATATTTTCTCTTTTTCCCCTTCCGTTCACTACCTTATTCTCCAGTATAGTTTTGTATCTCACTACATCCTCATTTCCAGTGTTTTTTGCCTTTTATTTATTGACAGCAGTTGTTCAGATAGCACGCCTCTCAGTCACATCATGTTCCCTGCAACCTAGATGGATGGTTTCTTTATCTATTTTTATATCCTTGATTGCTGAAGGTCAGTGCTCCAGACAGTCAGGTGCAAACTCTCCTATGAGAATGATGCTCTTTCTGGGAATGCATCCTAAAGGTTAAAAGCCCTGAAGTCCCTAAGCAGTGTCCTAAGCAGAGTTTTGCTGTGTTTTTTGCCACAGCTGGCCTGCACATGGAATTTTATCTATCATGTCATGTAGTAAAACAGTTCATTAATGCTTCCACAGCAGTCATCAGCACACTATTACTTTTTCTTGCTTTTTTGAAGCTGCGAGATTATGGACTTGCTTTGTTCTGAGTGAAAATTTACAGGATACCAGGGCTCTTGCCTTAAAACATGCTTCAGTATTTCAAAGGTTTGATGGGAATCAAACTCCTAATTGCAAGAGAGTCCAGAGTGTTACAGCCTCAAGGAAATGTCTACATTACCTGACACTGTTTGAAAACCCCAGTCCGTGCTTTACTCTAGGAGGGGACATCTCAGTAGGACGGAAAACAAACTAGTGTGTCTTATTTTTCCCATCCATGAGTAGACAGTATTGAACCCATATTTTTACAAAACATCTGCGGCATAAATACTCTTCATATTTGGCATGTGTCATTATGATAGAATTTGGATTGCCACCTATCTGTGTCTTTCCTTTGATGATCAAGCTCTTAATAGGAGTAGAAAAGCACATATTTAGTTTTCAGTCTGCTAAATTGTTTATTTCTAAACAATTTTATTTATAACACATTCGATGCCAGGGATGTCTTAATGTCCCCCTACAAAGGGAAAATCTATCAAAGCCTTGATCCAGTGTTCTCACACAAAAGGTGGATCACAGCTGCAATCTCGAGGCACATGAGTTCCTGCTCCCATTGTGCATCCTGTGCTCCATGCCAAACTCACAGCCTCTGTCTCAGGACGACACTCCCAAGTAAAAGGTCCCTGGTAAGGGGTCTGCATGAAGGAGTCCCACTGAATTTGGATTATCCTGGAGCTCAGGGACTTCTACTCTTTGTGACTGTGAGGACAAGGAGGAGATTACTGAAATGAGACCTCTATTTCCAACATGGAATCCAGGTTTTGGGGTAGGGCTGTAGCCAGGGTGACCATGCTGACCCCCTAGGTGAGAGCCAGATCCTGCTCTGGCAGGACTACCTAATCTCTGTGGGGCTGCACCTGTGAGACAGAACTTCATATAATGCGGATTGATAATAAAATAAACATCTGGATTGATAATAAAATAAACATCTTTATTTTTAATAGATGGACAAAACAGACCCTGAACCAGACAGTATTTTCCTGAAATGCGTGGGCACTATTGGATACAATACAAATGAAGTCAAAACATATAGATCTATATTATGTTTCCTATCTGTTTCGTTAAATATAGTCTTAATATAACATTCCTGACACAGACAAAAATATACTTTTATTTTTTTTAACAGCCACAAATACTGCCCTGATTAATAGCAGATTTACAATAACTTACTAACTGCACATGGACCTTGATCAATACACTTGAAGGGCAGAAGGAAAAATGAGTAACAGTTTTTTTCCTATGATACTTCTATTTCCTAAATTGCTGTACTATATGAAAATAAAAGACTAAATCTGACTTTTACTATATTTGATCCACTTAATGTTTACATTCAGATCAGGTTCACAAAAGTATTTTTTATTTATAATACATATTACCATCCCATTTGGACAAATATAGATGAAATCATAACTTTTTTGACATGTCAGCTATGTTATTAACCTTGATTTTATGAAAATTTCTCATGCAAAGGAGGTAAAAATCCCTGTCAAATGAATGTTATTCACAAAGGCTAAGACTATGAAAATAAAATGTATGATTGTGATACGAATATTTTATCCAGCCATTGTAGGCTCAGAAACAATAACCTCAGTGTCTGAAAATGAGCTGTTTGCTTCACTGATTACAGATCCAATTTACTGCACAGTACTACTGTCTACAAATTGCAAAAGTGAAGAAGGAGTGTCTGGGAATTCCTCTGAAAATAAAACCTACTTGAAGAATCATGTCCTGTCAGCATTTTGCTTGTAGAAGTAACTTAGTTGTATTTTGTTCCTTTTTTTATTCTTAACCCACACCTAACAATCACAGATACTGCCTTTGGTTATATGAACAGCTCTGTACAAATGTAACGGTAGGAAAGCTGTACTAAGGCAAATAAAATGTATAAACAGACTTTGCATGGGGTTATTTAGTTTAGCTTTTGTAGTCATCCCATCCACTGTGCAGCCCACCACTGCAACCGTGGAAGGCATTGTTGGACTCACACAAAGACACACACACACAGAACTGGTATGCAGAAAGCAGAGTTACGGTCACAGGATGAACAGATCACTTCTCTCCTTTGCATGATAAAACTTCCATGGTGTGCTACATTAAAAAGTGCAATAACTTTTCAGTCTCTGCAGAGACGACTGAAAAAGTCTGTTGGAACCATTTTCCAGCCAGGGAATGTGCAGTTCCATCTAACCAGAAACACTGTGTAAAATCACATCAATTTCAAAAATTTTCTGTAGGATAAAAATGATAAAATATTCTGACAATGTTGAAAGCATCTGAGTTGAAATTTTTGGACTAACACTTCTATGTTTTCACTGGCTTTTTTTTTTGGAGCATTTCAGAAACATTTACATTTTTATGTCAACAAGGAAATGCAAAAAAAAAGGTTTTATTTTTTCCACCAAAATTTCTTAATTGATTCCAGCTGAATCCCTTTTTCTTTTTCTGCCACAATTGGGCATTTTGCAGCAAATAATATAAAAATGTTGCTGCATTCAAATCATCTCGTTACTATGAGGTTTCTCATAGTGAAATTCTAGCAATTCCTGGACAAAACTAAGGTAAATTTTTTAGGAAGACTTACAGGTGACTGTAAAATGGAATTTTTAAACTTGGAACTGCAGCATAAGGCATAAATTATGTAGGCAGGCAAAACCATGGTGGCTTGTTCACTCTTCTTGTAGGAATTTTGCATTTCTTTGCTATATTTGCTCTTGTGGGTTTTTAGTGCAGATCCTGATTTTGCATTCCTTTGCCCAGAGCACACTCAGTATTTGTTAGCACAGTAGTACTGCAGGTCACAATATATATTCAGAACTGAGATGCAGTGTTATATTTAAACGTAGTGTAAGGAGAAAAAAAAATCAACATCTGTAAAATTAATTTTCTTTACATATAAAATATATATATGCTGTTAAGACTCCACAAAAGGAGCAAAAACACACCTAAGGATTCAACCCTGTGAAAGCTTATGTCAATACTGAATGCACAAGTTGATGGCTTCTTCCTTTAGCAGCAAAACCTATTCTTTTATCTCCTAACCTCCAGTATAGCTCCTCATGCTGTGAGTGTTAAAAAAGTAATTCCACCAGTGACCAGCAACACGAGGATATCTGGATTTCAATGGAACATTTTATGTCATAAGTGGATTTTAAAAAGGATTATTGGAGCATAACTCTTAACTGTACAGAAATCCAGCTACTCGAGCTCCCACTGTGTGAAAGGCACATACCAATGGGGACAGACACAATCATCTTGGACATGGGCAAATGGAAACAGCACTGTGTGTTCCCTGCTGGCAAGGGCAAACACAGAAGAGGCCTCATCTCCCTCCTCTACTGCTTTTGGCCAGCATTGCCATTCATGAATGAAGTCTGATCTGCATCTGGCCACTGCTGGTGTTACGCAGTGTTACCGTGATGGCCAGGAGGACAGACAGTAATGAGGGAGTTCAGCATTCAGTGGAAGACATCACTGTGCCTTTCACTATGCCTCTGGGTTCAGCTCTCCTTTCAGTTCCCCTCCAAGCTACTTTCAGAGGCAGACATAGATGTGGAAAGTGCCCAGCAAGCCTCTTTTTTGAGGAATTTTTGAGAAAAGGTGCTTTCTACAGAAAATCTACATTTTTGAGAGTAATCCCAGCAAGACCAAGCCAAAAGGTACTTCAATAACTTAAACGGGACTTTTTAAAGTAAGTGAGAACCCTCTCATCTCTCTTTTCAAGCCTTCTTGACTCTCTTTACTTTTCAATATTTATGCCACAGATGCAGTTGCTTAGTGTCAGACTGCTTTGCCCAGTGTTCATTTTGATGATAAGTCAAGATAGGTCTTCTTTTCCCAACATTGAAAAGTTCTATTTAGCGTATGAGTTTTTTTAATAAGAATCAGTTTCCACAAGCTGAATTTCAACTCCAATTATTGCTTTAAGAATTTTGGTAACAGCCACTAACCACAGGGAAAATAAAGAGCACCTATATTAACATACTTTGCTTAAGGTTGTCTTGCATTAGGCATTACATAATTTTAAACCGGTGACTTCATTTTAACATTTTTTAAAAGAAAATAATATATGATATGTAGACTCCTATAAGGAATTTATTACTATTTGTGCATTTTGCTGTCTCATACAAATAATAAAATGCTACACTGTACTATTTAAATTTCTTTATGAGGAAAAAAATGACCAGACCAAAACCCCAGGGAAGTTATCTATCTGTCTTTGCTCAAATAACTAGCTCTTTAGTAATAAATCACTTATAGCTGTGACAATATATTTTCACTTAATGCCAATAAAATGTTGACTGTTAGTATTTCAGAGAGACTGTGTTACAATCTCTTCATATGATATCCTAGCTAAGTAACTTGCACATTTTCTGCTACATATATTTTCACCTTGTAAATATTTTTGAATTGCACAGTATATAGTTCTTGGTGGAGAGAATGGGATCTAAATGTATATTTTGGTAAACACTCTATGAACTAATCCAACATATTTGATAATAGCAGAAAATAGTTTCTCTCATGCTCCTGCTCCTAGAAACAACTTGAATGTGCAGTGGCATTTTATTCTTTTGGGTTTTTTCTTTTGATAAAATGCCTCTTACTATTTTTTGTAGAAGATCCTGTTTCACGTTGTTTTGTCCTGTGGCTGCCAGATTTCTTTAATTATCTTCAGTGTTGGACAGCTCTGGACTTGAATCAACGTAGTTGAAGGCTTCCTTGTTTGTGAAAGTTGAGCTCAAAGTTAGACTGTGTCGTGGATTCACAGGTGCAAGTTCATTGAGTACAATATTGTCACTTTTTACAAGAGTTGCTTTGTCCATGTGTTCTCTACTGTACCTGGCAACAACAGCATCAAGGAAGTCCAGCTTTGGTGGCAAAGTCCCACTTTCAAATAAGTATTTGGCTAAGTAAGAGACTGTAACATTAGTAAAGAAGGAGGTGAGCATAGCAAGTGTTTTAAATGGGAATCGCTGGACATAGATATTATTATCATCTTGATACCAGCCAGGATAGAAGATCAAGGGCTGTAGGTAGAGATATGGTTCTCCTCCAGTTATTCTGAGAACAAGGCCAAATAAGTATCCTGCAATGGCACCATAGGTGTTGGTTCCTTTAATAAATAACACACAGAGGAGCTGGGGGAATATGATGATATAAACAAGGTCAGAGCTGAGGTACCACAGGCCATACACTGACGAAGCCAGCAGTGCCATTGCTGTTGCTGATGCTCCAAAGAGAAGAACAGTGATTCTCATGACCCACACAATTTCCCTGTCTGAAGCCTGCAAAAAAAGGGCAGTGTTAGGCATTTTTTTTTTTTGTGGTGATACATTATGCCTACATTCATGCACAGTTGGTACAAGATGCTTCATTGTAAGAGGAAATTTAGCATGATTCATCCAATAATATTTCCAAACTAATTCCTCTCAAACTCAGAGGAAAAGAACCCCAAGAGATATGGTTACCATTCCCAAAGTCATTAATTTTTAGAACATAAAGGAAAATTCAAAAATGTATCAAAAAGAAAAAACAACAGGGTTACAAATAATCATTAAACAAAAGTATAAAAAGTAGAAAAAAACCTGTCAGCATTAGAAATTCCTCTTCTCCATTTTCTAAAAAAATCTCCACCTCACTAGACCATTTTGTTGTCTAATGTCTCATTTTGTTAAGGATTTAAGTAAAACATATGGATGCAGCAGTAATAATTAGCTCTTTGGATAAATTGCAGTGCCACAAGAACTCTTGAAAGCTACTTTCCCCAAGCTAGCTTTTTCACCTCTGTTATCAGTCACAACCATAAATATTTTTATGACTTTCAGTTTGTCCAGTAAACTATTAGGAACTAAACTCTGTACTTTCTCTAGACATAGGAAGGAACATGAAAGAGGAGTTTCAGTATGAAATTACACCATAATCAATCACTTAGTTGAAGTCTCACCTAAAATTTTCTCAAAGAGTAAAAACGAAAATGTTATCTCACATTTTGCCGAAAGGAAAGCTGGTAAATGTTCCGAGCAAACATAGAACTTGCTGACAAAATTGAGGAGTCTGCAGAAGACATCACGGCAGCAGATACAGCACCAAGGCCAAAGAATGAGATATAGACTGGGCAAAGGTACTGGAGCACGATTGGTAAAATCATATCTGCTTCTCTTTTACTCTTGGGGTCAGGGACACCATAATCAGTCTGGTTCCAAGCTGCAATACAGACACCAGTATGCTATTAGTAACATTAGAGGGCATCGGTTACAGCATCGCTTGAATTCACGTGCAGTGAGCTATTCATAAGGCCACATGTTCATTCATACTCAATGACCAAACTGTTACTAGGGCCAGATCAACAACATTTCAGGGAGATAGGGTCACACTGGCTTCTGTTTGGCAGATTTAGTTCTGCTCAGCACTTTTTCTTATCTCTAAAATAAGTCTGATCACAATCTGCAGTTATCCAGTAGAAAGTTTAACATTAAAATTTTGCATTGCTCATGAATGCAATTTTCTTCAAAACAAGTCTTGGATCCATGTTTCTTAGTTATGTTTAACCACTCGAAGGCATGTGTTAAGCATTTAGAAAAGAACATTTCTATCAGTTTAGCTAAATGGTCACTGCGATGGAGATAACTCTTGCTATGACAAAGACCTTGACAAGAATATTCTGGTCAAGACAAGAAATTTCTGATAAATTACAGAATCATAGATAAATCATAGTTAACCCAGCACTGTCAAGATCACTACGAAATCATGTCCCCAAGTGACACATCTGCATGTCTTTTAAATGCTTCCAGGGATGGTGAATCCACTCTGGGCAGCCTGTTTCAGTGCTTGACAAACCTTTCTTTGAAGAAATTTTTCCTAATATCCAATCTAAACCTCCCTTGGGGCAACTCAATGCCATTTCTTCTCATCCTGTCACTGGTTACTTGGGAGAGGAGACCAACCTCCACCTCACTACAACCTCCTTTCGGGTAGCTGTAGAGAGCAATATGGCCTCCCCTAAATCTCCTTTTCTCCAAGTGAAGCAGCTCCAGCTCTCTCAGTCCCTGCCCACTGTTACCGTTAGGAACAAATAAAAGCACCAGAATATAACTCAAACATTGAATAGAAATGTTACGTCTGTAGATACCTAAAATGTGCAAAATTATTTAATTTCACCCACTGGAGCAGCAACAATTTCCTTTGGGAGAAATACTCTATATTATTTTTCTGTGTAGTCTCTTGTTGAAGAAGTCATGAGGTTAATGATGCCACCTGTACACCTCTGTGTCACCTATATCTAACAAAAAAATTTGTTTTCTCAAACTTACTGCACTATTCATTTGACATTTATTTTACTACTGATTTTTAATCATGTACCTGTAGATGCTCCAATTGCACCAATGAGTACTGCAGGGATAGCCATCACAAGACAGCCGAAAGCAGCCAGGAATGACAGAACTTGAGCATATGTGGCAGAAGATGAGGAAAGAACTCGCTGGAAATATGCTTGCCATGGTATTCCTCCTAATGTCTGCAAACACAACAGGCAGCATGCTGTCATTGTGGGTTAACTGCATTCTTTTTGCTATCACCATTTAGAGAGGATGTAGAAACATCAATGCTGAAAATCACGTTGCTGCTTTTTAATTTGTTTACTGAGTATCAGTCAGCCGGTAATAACTGCAACGTGCATTCTCACAAGCAGTGTCAAACCTGTGTAAGTCCACTGAAATCCCACTCTTTTAGACAAGTTATTTTTTGTACATTTAGAAGCAACACCTTGCACTTACAGTGTCTGTAAGCCCCAAATATTGTAAGCTGCACAAATACTTAATAAAGTCTTATAAAAAGTTATAAAATACTAGTGTCATATCTCACATTTGAAAAATTTCCCCTCCAATACCCTTCCCCTACCAAAATTAGCTTGTACTCTGATAGGATTTGAAAGTAAAATTTTTATCTTCCTCTTTGAATACACGTAGTCATTTAAACAAGGCAAGATGTTCTGTATACAGTGAACTCAAGAATCTGAATTATTCTCCCACTGCCTTAAGCAAATACAATACCAACAGAAACTGAAGACAGAGCAGTAAAAAAACAGTTGTCTTTTATGGTGGAAACCCTTCTCTTTTATTTGGGTATACAACAGCAAAGAATCTGATGAGCCAATATTACTTCTGCAAAATGTGACACAGAAGAATATTAGCAAAAATTGAAAAATTGAGTGCTAACAATTCTGTCTTGAGAGCAGGATTTGAATAGTCTCCACTAAATAAATGTCTATTACTAAACAACATAGAGTATCAAGCAAATTGCTCACTAAATGGGCACAGTCCAATTCTACACACTAAATGAGGCACAAGGCCTTTGGACCAAATATTGTGTATACAGGTGTTTCGTAAGTTTCATGCACACATAGGGACACAGGCAAGTCTGACTTGCTATTTATGGCTGTTTTCCTTTTCTGCTTTAATAATATCCCTTTAATGAAGCTTTCCAAGAATGTGTAAATTTCTTGAGCTACAATGAAAAAAGATGAAAAGAAAACGTGTCACAATTTGGCAGCATCAGAGCTTTCCTTTGGTCACCAACAGAGACAAAACCTTCAGATTTACTGGATAGAATACAGCCATGTGAGCTAATGTCATACTTCGGCTTTCTGAGAGAACTCTGGATAAATGATGTATTTTAATAGGCCAATTATAAGAAAACACTGAAGATCTTTGGTTGAGATGACTGAAAGGAAGACAGAAAAAGTAATCCCAAAGTATAACATTATAATAAAAACAGTGTAGATTTGCATAGGGACACCGGGAATGGAACATGTTAACATGTGTTTCTAGATCTTCTAGTGGAAAGTACTTAATAACCACTGATCCCATGTGTAATACACAGTTATCAAATAACAAAAGCTCTTCATTCTGGAACATGTGCATGTATGAATTCATCCAACCTTCCATCCATCTCTGCACAGCCTTTTCTGTTTCCCCTATACCTAAGGCATATTCAATCATTTGCATAATGTATTTACGGTCTCGTGCAATATATAAATTCCTCTGCCAGCAATGACATCAGTGAAGTATTAGGTGCAGAATTTTATTTAATTTTAACATGTCAGCTCTTTCAGCCTGATGATATCTAAATTGCATTCCTGGCAATGCTGACTGATATGTCACTGAAATCATTCAAATGCACAGAAATACTGAGCAGGAGTCAAGAGGGTGAAAGTTTTCAGTTTGCTGGAAACCCTTAACTAGACTGTTATTTTCATCTGTCACTGAAAACAGTAACACAGTGTGAGTGCATAAATGCTCCATTCCTTCGTATAAGTCACCACTTACCAGTAAAAAGAAATTGTCCAACCACGTGTAAATGTCAAGTGAGTTGATAGAGCCAAGCCAAGGTGCTTGGTACACCTGGTGTACAGCTGTGAGCCCAATGTCTGTTACTGCAGGATGGGACATCGCAAAAGGGACACTGATCCACTGTAACCAAAGAGAAACAAGTTGTTCAGGTCTAAAGAAGATAATCTAAATGTGTGAAATTTCAGTATTAACACTGATCTAGTTTTCTTCTTGCATGCTACAGATTAAATGCCAAATTGCCAGGTCGACTTGCAGAAAAGTCAGGCTATGTGCAGGTGGAACATCTCTGAAATCCAAAATGGTTGGTAGTGGATAGCTTACACGTGTGCTGGGGACTGTGAGCAGAGAGTTAATCAATGTAAATCACAAAATCAGCAGGGAAGACACATTTATACATCTTCATTTTATTTTCCCTAAACTCTTCATGCATTCTTTATGCTCTTTCCTGAACCACATGGTAGAGACGTAGTTACATACAAATTTCCATGTAATAGCATCAGGACTGGCCAGTATATAGACATGAGACATCCCACCCGAGGGCTTAGGAATTCTTTTTTAATTCAATACAAAATTATATTGAGACAAGAAAGTAGTGCTGTTGGAGCTACCCCATCTCTTTTCCTCCAGAACTCTCATTAGCCCAAGTGTAACAGCACTTTTCTGCCTTGAGTGTGTTTTCTTGGCATCTCCTGATCATTTTGTCTCTCTCTTTTTACTCTAGGGCAAAAGCCCCTTTCTGAGAGATGATTTCTGCCAGAAGGTCCATTTCCTACTCCAACTGACTTTTGCATTCACTTGCCAAGTCATTTTGCAATGGTATAACTTTCTGTGGAGGAGAAACTCAGCAGCTCCTACTGAGATGAAAACCAGGTTTTGTGCTATATGGACTAGACCACCACAAGCATAGCATCCTTAAGGATCCAGTGATACACAAAACCACACAGATTACCACAATTCGACTGATCACAGCTAAGTATATGGGGGCAACAGGAGCAAGGAGGGGAAAAATCAAACATCTTTCTCTAATTTGTTGCACAATCGTTGCAATAACGTATGAAGAATATTTTGCAGTGCTGCCTGTTATTCAGGCAGTTTATCACACACCATAGGATTCTCAGTTACATGTTAAACAGTTGGGCAGAAAGATTCCCTTCTCACTCTCTGCTTGAGCTTTTCTTGAAAGTTCACCAAAATGTTTCAACATTCTCTGAGGTATTTCGAGGGGAAAATAAACATATTTTCAAAATTAATGGATATTGATGCTTCTCTTACTGACAAATTAATGAGGAACAAGGAAGTCAGATGGATTCTTTTTAATCTTGAGTTTGATTCTCAAATCTCAAACACATCCAAGTGATGAGCTTCTGAACAGCTTTAATGTGATCATATTCCATTGGGATTATCAGTAGGATAAATCTCTAAAAGTCCACCTGGAGTGTGCATTCCACAGACCAGGATTGAGTAGGTACTGTATTGCAAATACATTATGAGCTTCCATAAACCATTCCGGTGCCTGACTGTAGCCTAGCTCTTTGTAGTCTCACTGCCTATCTTAACATTAGCAAATAAAACAAATCAAGACACTCTCTCTGGCCTGGCTGTTTACTGACATGTTGACATTTACATCCATACATTTAGACTCCTTTTCTTGAAAAAAATGGCAGACCTCAATAGTACCTGGGAATTATCCGGGAAAATACAGAGTTTAGAATGGAGAATTAATAATACAGATGAGATGAAGAGTTCAGTAAATAGTGGGGATACAGTGCAGGATCAGGGAAAGTCTCACCAGGCAAGATAAAGACAAGGAGATGAGAATCGCCTATGTGTGTACAGAGGAGGGAGACTGTAAGGAGAAAACCAAGAGTGTCTCTGTAGCTGGGACAGAGGTCATGGAAACCTAAGGAAGAAGCTGTGGCTGAAATGAGGAGTCAGGGTAGGGAACAGAAGTGATTACAACAAGCATTTCCTCCTGGTAAGGAGCAGGAGAGAAACCAGACATTAATCAGCAGCAAAGCTTTGTGCCAATGGAAATAAAAACTGCTCCAGAGCCTTGAGAAGAAGCTAGAATAACTGCACCTGTGCAATCTTCTGCTGTGACATCTACTGTGAAAGTGTCCTATCTCATCTAAAATTGCCTCACCTAGAGCATGACCATTTAGATACTGAATCTTCCAGCCACACTGATGATTCTCAAGTTCATAAATGTGGTTTCTTCTACTTTGTATTATTGCTGTTTATTTCAAATGGCAAATTACACAAAGAGCCCAACTCAAATAAAAAAAACCACTGTAAAGCTACAGATCCAACCATTTAGTAGACTGTATAGAACTTTAATTTGCTTTTCTTTGTCTGTCAGGTTCATGCTGATTTTAATGTTGCTATTTCCATTGGCTGAGGGTCTTTAGCAGTTCAGGAGTTGATCTTACTGGAGAAGCATTTTTGTACTTTGATTTATCTAAAATTTTAGGGATTTCTTTAATTCATTCAATCCGTAAAAAATTCACATTTCACAAATATTAACCTTCATATAAGGGATGGAGACAGTATTTTCCCCACTATACAGGTGAAGAACAGAAGCATAAGGAAAGAAGATCTTGAATAACTTCTCATTTGAGGTGACCAGCTTTGCTTTTGGATTTGCTTTTTCAGTGTATTTAGCACCACTGCCCCTGCCCCAGCTCGTGTTACAGGCGTGGCTGCAGTGCCACGTTTGTGTCATTCGGTGGCAGAGAGGAAAAGGGGAGGTCTTCCCCTGGTGCTCTGACCCACGTGGGCTCCCAGGATTGCTCAACAACCTGACATTACTGCTTTTCTGCTTTTCTGTTTGCTGGTTTTTCTTTAATGTTAATCTGAAATGGGCAGCGGGCGTTGGCTGAGTGGTGTAAGTTGCTGACTCTGGAGCAGGTTCCTCCTCTGAGGACGCCGGTTCGAATCCTGGAGGAACTCGCTGTCACCGTCCGAGCTGCTCGGCTGTGGCAAAATGAACCTCAGGACTAAAGGAGGTGGGGCCAGTTCCACGCACACTGTGCCTCACCTAAAAAATCCATTGCACAGGCTTATCCCAAAATCTTCATTCGCGAAGTCCAGTCAACAACAACAACAACAGCACCACTGCCATTAAGTCAGTTACAACAAGGAACGCAGAACATTTCTGCAAATAAAGCCAACAGCCCTCACAGTAGGGTGCCACAGAGTGAGGACACACACAGAGCTGGTTAGTGACCACCTGTGTGAGTACTGGCTGAACCAATTTCCCTAGAGCTGTACAAGACCTCGGTGAACATACAGAAAGAACTCCAGGTCCCCAAAGTGCCATTTGGCTCCTTCATCCTGAGACACCTCATTTATTTTAGCCTATCTCAGTTCTCTGCATACCTGTGACTATCTATTACTGTCACTGGCAAACAAAGGTAGCAGCTTCTTTGATTGCACCCTTGTGATCTGGGCCCTGTTACATTGCTGTTTTTCAGTGTGAGGCTTAAAGAAGAGCAGTAAATAAAAGGCTACCCACGAGCATAACACTGATAGCAGATGGGGGCATATTCATACTACAATATTAAAACAGCCAAGACATCTGGTAAAACTTCCTGTATTATGGTCTCCAAGGATGGTGGAGGAAAACGAGGGAAAAACCAAGATTAGCTAAGTTAACAGCAGGTTTGCTAAGCTGTGTGAGTAGGTGACAACCACAGAAAAGACAAGCAGAAGAGTATCAGCCCTGCAATGCCACCATTTCAGGACTACTTTACCAACTGCTTCCTATGTCTGATGCCTTCTTCCCTGCCTGTGTCACAGTTCTATGGACAGACAAGGAAGGACTCAGCTCCAGTCCTGTTCTGAGCTCGACAGATCCTCAGCAGGCAAACTGAAAGAGTGTTTGCACTATCAGACTGGTTGGGAAAAAAGCCAAAGAATGTGACCTATTGGACAGCACTATTTTCAAAGTGTAGACTGTACACTGATGCAAATGCGACTCTTAAAGTCAGTCTCAGTGAGTGGAGATATTCCTTCTCCATGCTTTCAGCGAAGAACAGTTCCAAAATCAAAGCTGAGCAATAGGTCTCAATAATTTTCTTAATCATCAGTGCAAAGTCCTCAATAAAGAAGGAAAAAAAAAAGCCAAACTTACCAGTCCCACGAAGATGCAGAAGAGCTGAACTACATCGGTGTAGGCCACAGAATAGAGCCCACCCACAAGTGTGTACATAGTTGCAATCAGGGCAGAAATAATAACTGAAATATTGACATTAATGTCAATGATCACACTTATAGTTGCACCTAAGGGGAAAACCAAAGTAGTGTGTGTTAGTGAATGTCACAGTATGTCTGATGATAAGGCACACCTTGGTTAAGCTGCATAAGTATAGGTGCAGGTCAGACACTTAACGGCATGAAAATATTCCCCCCTCTATATACCCCTTCTGCACCTTTGAAGGGAGTGGGAAAAGGGAGTCTCCTGCTGGTCTAAGATCAGCATCTGTCATTTCACAGGTTCTACAGAAATTGAGGATGGGAGGGTCCCAACAATGTTTCCTCACAGCGCTCAAGCTCTGTAAGGACTACACTCTCTTGTTTTGCCTTGGGAAAAGCAGCTATTTGCCCAGACAGCCAAAGCTTCCCTGGGTGAAATGCAGCCACATGGGAACAAGTGTATTACTGCAGTAAAGGCTTGCCTCAGGGACGTCTGCTGCATCTCATTTATGCTGTGAGATGGCTCCTTTCGACCAAGGAAGGAATGGTAAAGAAGACATCAGCTATAGAGACATTTGACCACTGACACTTCTAAAGTGCCCTTGAATTGTTTATGTGGGACAATGTTGGGCTTCTTTGTAAACTGCAGAATCCATTCTTCACTGCTGACCCAGAAATCAAGAACTTTTCTAAGCATTATCAAGTGCATTCGATTTGTAGAAAACAAGCCACAGTGTTGAGCTGACCACAAAACAGCTCATGGAATCACAGAGTTGCTAACACTGAACAACACCTCTAAGGATTGTCTCTTCCAAGGCCCTACTCAAGCAGTGTCAGGTGGAGCAGGTTGCTCAGGATCACATTCAGTTGGGTCTTGACTATCCACAAGGGTGGAGGCTCCACAGTTTCTCTGCACTCTGTGACAGTATTTGACCTCTCACATTGTCAAAAAAAACAAACAAAAAAGTTTTCCTTAAATTTATATGAAATGTCCTATAGTTGTCTTTGTGCTTATTTCCTCTTGTCCTGTCATTGGTCTGCATAGATATGACCCTGTCTCTTTTATTCTGCTCCCTCTCCCTCCACCATCAAGTATTTATGCAGATGAGTAAGTTGCCCCGAGCCTTGTCTTTTAGAGGTTGACCAACCCCAACTCTCAAGCCTTTTCTTGTATACCAGATACCCTAGTCCCTTAATAATCTGTTGCTCTGTAGTGGAGTCTCTTCAGTATGCCCATGTGTCTTGTATCAGGGAGCACTGGATCCATTACTCCAAACGAGCCTCACCAGTGCTGAGTAGAGGGGTTGGACTTGCTCCCTTAACCTGCTGGCAATGGTCCTTCTAAAGCAGCCCAGGATGGCACTGGCTTTCTTTGACACAAGGGCACACTTGGTCATATAAGGGATATTGGTCAACTTTACTGTCTTCTAAGACTCCCAGGTCCTTTTCTGCAAACCTGGTTTCGAGCTGGTCTGACTCCAGCCTGTACTGGAACATCAGGTTGTACCTCCCCAGATGCAGGACTTAGCATTTCTTTTTGTTGAACTTCACGAGGTTTCTTTTGGCCCAGTTCTGCAGCTTCTTGAGATCCTTCTGAAAGGCATTACAACCATCTGGCCTATCAGCAATTCCTCACAATTTTTTATTTTCTGCAAACTAGCTGAAGGTGCACATTAATGAAAACGTTGCACAATGAAGTATCGACCCCTGGGATGTACAGCTGGTGACTGGCCACCTGGTGGCGGCCATGCTGTTGGTCACAGGCCTCTGAGCCCAGGAGTTCAGCCGGTTCTCAATTCTCAATCTCCTCCTCACTGTCCACTCTTTTAGTCTGTACGTATTTGTCTATGAAGATGTTATAGGAGATGGTGTAAAAAGCCTTTTTTGAAATCCACAACATGCCCTGCTCTCTCTTTGTGTACCAAGCCAGTCAGCTAATCATATGAAACATCAGTTTGGTCAGGAATTATTTCCTTTTCCTAAATCCTCTTCCCAGGGACTGAGGTGAAGGAGATCAGCCTTTAGTTATTGGTGTCCTTGTCCTTCTTGAAGATGGGAGTGGTATTTGCTTTCTTCCAGTCTTCAGGAATATCCCTGATCACCACAGTCTTCAGAAGATTACTGAGAATGTTCTTGCAATATTATCAGCCAGACCTCACAGAACTCACAAGATGCATTCCATGAGGTCCCTCCCAGGAAATTGTGTTTGTTCAGTGTATTTGATTGTTTCCTAACTTGATTCTCCTCCAGCAAGCCTTCCTTGACCTTCCTAGACTTTTCAGGGTCCTGGGGTTCCTGGAGGCTGTTCTTATCAGCACATAATTAAATAGGGAAGGCACTGAGTACCTCAGCCTTTTCTACATCCTTTGCCATGGGGTGCTTCATCCCATTCAACAACAGTCCACATTTTCCTATTTGTCAGGGAAAAATAGGAGAGCCTGTTCTTGAGCTTAGAGGAGGTTATAGTTGAGTATCAATCATCTCTTCTGGACTCCTTTTCTCTCCAGGACTCTCAAAGATTCTTCCAAGCAGAACCCTGAAAAGGCCAAGCTCTACTCTCCTGAAGTCCATTCTTGCAGTCCTGATTTTTGCCTTGTTCCCCTTTCTCAAGACCATTAACTTCACCATCACGTGAACATTGCAGCCAACTCTGCCTCTGACCTTCACATCCCTAGTTCTTCCTTGTCTGTTCAACAGAACACCTTCCTTCTTCAGCTCCCTCATCATTTGTGTCAAAGAGTTGTTGGTGCACTCAAGAAACCTCCTGAGTAGCTTGTGTCCTTCTGCATTGCCCTTGCAGCAGCTATTAGAATGGTTATACATTTCTCTTGGATGTATTGGCTATTTCAAGAGGTTGCAATGTTTTAAAGCCACGTTTGAAAAAATCCTCCCCTTATTAGGAGGATTTAAATGAAACATCTTGCAACAACTTTTAGTCCTTGCAGTTAGTGTAGATGGATATTCCGGAGCACATTGTTGGAAGGGTTCTGGCTGCAGGAGACAACATGATGTGTGATACATAAGCTTCTGGGAGCTGGCAGGTGTGTACTTTCTGCTGTACAGTGAACCTTCAAAGTTCATGTGCTTAAGCATTACAAGCTCAAACCTTTTTCACAAGCTATAAGACCTGTTTCCCTCCTACAACCGTTCCAAGCAAGAAGTCATGATGTAGATTAAGTAGTGAAGAGTACTAGGATTGAAGAGTCATCAATGAGGACAGGTGTGCAAATCAGGAGATACAAAAAAACCTACATTATTTACAGAACAGTTAAAATCAAAATCTCCAATGACTTTTATAATCATTGACAGTCTTTAACTGTCCACTGTTAATACAAATCGAGAGAGGTATTCACATCAGTTACATTGAAATAAAACAGAATGACTTGTCCTCAATCAAAAGTAATCCAAATACTCAGACTGTTCTTCAAGTTATTCAACTCCTATTACCTCAGAATGCATTTTGTACTTAGTCTTTAAGGGTTTTGTGATGAAATTGTGGTAAACAAGCTCCCCATTGCTTTGCAGTTAATCAGAGCGCAGTTGGAGAGTACCTTCAAAGTTTATTTTTTGTTTTAAATAGCTTATGTTACAAAGTATTACCACATGCATGTGCATTATTAGTATGATTAGCTGGTGAAAGTCAATTACTGGTGCTTCAATTCAAGGGCTTTCTCGGTTCTTCAAGGGATTGCTAAATTCAGGCCTGAAATATAATTAAAAACACTGGAAGCTGAATTTTTCTTTCTTCAGGACTGGATGAGTAGTTGGGTGATTTGCTATTGAGTCACAGTTTTGCTGATTCTCTGAATCCTTTCTTGAATCCTAAGTATTTTCTGCATTTTGTCAGGAAGAAAGGCATTTAGAATTCAAGAAATTTTCAGTTTATTGATCAGCATCTGCTTTACTTCTGTTATTTGTGTTATGGAAAGTTCTGTATATGTAGATTTGTATGCAAACATTTTGTTTAGATGCATTGGCAATGATGTTACACATTGTTAAGGGAAATTTTGACTGGCTTCTGTGATCTCAGTGGTGTAAAAGAAAAACTGTGCCAGTCTTCACATAAAAGGGGCACTTGCAGCCACTCATCACCCTCACGGTTAAAGGAAGTTTGTTCCTGAGTCTTTTCATGATCTTTAAAGAGGGGCGCATTAAAGGTATGGAAAATGAATAGATACCTTGCAAGTCTTTCCATTATCAAAATAATTAATGGGGTACCATTACTAGATTTAATTACTAGTTAGCATGGGTCTTAGAACTGTCACACTCTGAATCATTTCACTTGAATAGTATTTGAATCCAGAATTTTAATGCATTTCTGATATTCTTAATCCTTTCTACCTGTGATAAATTAATATTTATACTGCTTATTCCTTACCTAAGGCAGAGAAGATGGCAGCAGCCCAAAACATTTCTCCCATTAAAGCTGGAATAAACAGTAGTCCTCCCATCCTTTTTCCATAAAGCTGCTGAAAAGGGTCTAGCATTGTCACATAGCCTTTGGATCTCATGGGTTTTGCAAAGAAAAGCCCACCTACAATGGAAAGCAGCATGACACCAGATGCAGTTTAGAAATGCATTGCTATTAAAGGATAAAACATTTGTTGTCAGTTAAGGGTACAAAAATATGAACAATTCTGGGGTTTTTTTCTTTGTTTTCTAAAGTAAAGAGTACAGTTAAAATATCCTCTGGGAACTCTTACCTTACATCTGTCTACAGAGTTACTTAAACACACACACTCTACAATAATACTTATAGTCTGATAATAATAAATCTTTTTCTTATTTTGTCTGGTTCAGTTTATGTAATCTGCCATTATGGATGCAGTCAGAGTTTCGTCTAATTTTGGACCAGCCTAAGGTAATGGCTTTCTACCTAATCCTGTTGATTCTTAGAGCAGAACCCAGCATGAATTTTCATATAGCCCTACTCTAAAAATAAAACTGTCTGAGATTCCTGGATTAGAAATACAAGTTCACACGTGGTTTAGTGCATGGACAGCAAATCTGATTATTTCAGGACAATTCAGACTTATTATGTATGCTTAAAACATCTTTACTACACCTGCAGGGTAGGTCAGAGGTCTTCTGGGCTCTGCAGGTGTCATTTTCCCTGAATATTTGTCATAAACTTATTTCACTTATGTATGTTCAGGCATTTTGCTGTATCACAGTTCTGCTTGGCCTGGCCTGTATATGGGCTGGATATGTCCATGAATGTGTAAAGGCCTCTACTCAAATTCTTTCTGGCTTGGGAGAACAATAATGGACATATCTTAGGAAAGCTGAAGGAGACCTTGTATGGAAAACTGTGTAGTTGAGATCTGCACATGACTATAACTAATCAGACTTCTACCACTGTAAAACTGCTGTATAAGTAGTTAAAATAATAGTGCACAAGTTAAAATAGTAGTGTGCAATAAAAAACTGGAAAACCAGTCAGTTCCCAATAAAATCTACAGAACAGTATTTGGCAACCCTTAATTAGGTTCTTTATCACAAGTATGTAATGTATTCATGTTATTGTGCAGAAGATTTTCTAGATTTCTATGTATTGCCTTTTATCACTCATATTTCTTCATTTCATTAGGTTCCCTGAACAGAAGGTACTGGCTTAACAATTAAAATTTATACTGCTTATGTGAACCCTGTCTTTAGGCAGATAGATGCAGAAACCCTGCAGCATTTTTTTACTATACTTAGACTGGTAATGGAACCCTTTCCTATTCTACATATTATGCCATCATTACAATAGACAATTAAAGAATAAAAACAAAAGAGTCACTGGTGTTATAATCTAATAGGATGTTTAAACACTTGTTAAAAGATAGAGGAGGTATGTGTAACATTTTAAATTAAATTGCTTGAAAAATTATGAAAAGTGATATGGAGAAAAACCTTGAACAAACAGGGAGATTACATCAATTTTAAATCCTTCCAGTCTAAAGCAATATTTCTCCTAGAATTGTATTTATAATTTTGATGTTTGTTTTTTTTTTTTTTTAAAGAAGGATAAGCACTCCTCCCCTCAAACCTTCATGTATAGCTCATGTCTACAGAAATGTTTTCCTCTCTGTATCCAGCAGGGAGATCTATGGTCATATGGTCACATGATACAGAATTCTTTACTCTGCAGTGGCCATTATAATTTCCAGGAAAAGAAGTCTGGATATCTAAAAACAGCTGGAAACGAACAGAGAGGCTAACTCAACCCTTTCTGGGATATTATTATAATTTGTGTCAATTCTACAGAGGCTAAGAGTCAGGAAGATGTTTGTGACTACAATCTTAACAACCTCCTAATGACATCAATGGATCCTGACCCTCATGACCTCATAATGACATCAACTGATCTCCGGGCAGACATCCACTGTTATTATTTTCCTTATAGGAAACAAGGCTGTTCTCAGGCATGGGAACCACTCCTGGAACTGGAGCTGGCCTGCACATGCCAGAGTGGAACATCTACGATAGGTAAGGTTTCTGCCTGGGAAGACAGGCCATTGGGAAGCATTTTCAAGGGGAAAATGAGAAGGAGGAGGGAAAACAAGTTGTATAGGAAAAAAAAAAAAAAAGTGAAAGAAGATTTGGATAAACAACCAAAGGAAAAAAAGGGGCAGATTGGGTGGGACAACCATGAGAAAAGACTCAGAATAGACTGAGAGATCAAGTACTATTAGAAAAGCTAGTATACCAGTCATATTAAGGAAAGATGAAAAACACAGGATTTTTTTTTTTTTAACCATGCTTTTAAAACAGTTGCATCATTACAGTGGCACTAAAAATTACAATGCTGACTGTATTTTGCACACTGACCCTGCATGTAGCAGGATTGTGCATTTGCATTTTGACATGTGATTTGGAGTTTTGTACTGAATTTAAAAGGATGTATGGCCCAATTTTAAGGAAATAGTCTGGTTATACTACAGACTTCCTACATAAAATTAGAAAAGTTAGGTAGACTCTTGGTGAAGATCTGTAAAGTATAAGCACTTCCCTAACCTGAAAGAGTATTTGTCTTTCTTGAATTCCAAGATTTATAGGTGCCCTCACACCTGGGCAGCTGGGTCATGGTACAGATCATGGAGGAACTTAAAGAAAACCTGAATATATAAAACTTAGTATTTGCAATTTAAATACTCCCTCCTTCTCCCAAGGAATATATGGTTGTAAGAATCAGATAGGTCTTGATAAGGAGTTCCAAAGACTTAAGATACCAAGCTATCTATAGTTATTTTCTATTTTCAATAGCCAAATATACCAGCAGAAGAGATCCAGTTTACCTCAGCATCCTTTTATCAGACCCTAGTTGCTTAATTTCAAATAATGGACTTGTCATCAGACCTGTTTAAATTGAGAGACTATTAGCTTTAGTATCTGCTTACCTAAAATCAGGCTAAGGGAATATCCAATAGGAGCTTGAGCCCAAGCTAGACCATAGTCTGGGACATACACAGCTTCTGCTGTCCCGTTGATGTAACCTCCTCCAACCCATGTGGCTGAAAAGGAAGAGAGGGGAAAGTCTTTAATGTACACACAAAATAGAATAGCTCATGTATTGTATAATGAAATTGTCATTACTTATAATATTGCTATCTTTTAATACATGTACTGTACAAGTGACTAGCATGGCACACTTCTATAAAAGGCAGCCCTAATTTGAACTTACAACCTAAGCAATATGAAAAAAGAAGTCAAAAGGACTGAGACAATCAGCAAAGTGCCTAAGTCTCTGTATAGTCAATGAAGGTGTGAGGGTTGAGTACTCCACTATTTATTTACCATTACTATTTTCTTTGTGTTAGTCCAAATGAAGGAGAGATGTAAGGGGGGATCTGAAGAAGAACAATGAACATACAGTAATAAAGCCATCCCAGCTGGGAAAACTCTAAGAATTTAATTTAGGTAAGAGTTTAATGAATTCATCATTTACTGGGGCCTTTATGAAAAAGACCTATCCTTAACTTTGCTAAATTTAAAAATTGTTGTTCCATGAAGCACATTTAGTAAACTCTGAATTGTCCAAATATTTATATAAAGCATTGTGGTGCTTTTTTGATGCTAAATAAATTCTAAACTTCGACTTATTTATTTTGTGCTTCCCGAGGACATATTCCATAAGGGCTAAGTGCTAACTGCAATATTTCTGATGTTCATTTTATCTCTAAAACCCAGTCTTTTAAATATACCAATCTCTGTCCCTTAATGAATTGATTTTCTGCCTTTAAGGGAAGTTTCTATTGTCTGCGAATTTGGGGAGAAACACTCCAGCACAGAAATGTAGTGATTACCTTTGCAAGAATATTTCATAACAAATCACATAATAAGGTTTATTTCTTCCTGTTTGCACATTCCATGCAAAAACTTTTTTATTATATCTAATGTATAATGAGTAAGTTTATGACAGATCATTACAAGTCCTACACTTTAGTAAAGCTGCTTGGATTTGCATCAGAAACCTTTACTTTCTCATGCAAGAGTAGCGCAGGTTATCTGTGTAAAAATACATAATTGTTAGAAATGCATTGTCCTTAAACATTCATTATTTCCCCATCATCCACCATCATACAAACAAACTTCATTTTGTGTTTAAGACAAACCACTGGAGAGAAACACAATGAAGAAAATTTAATAAAATTGCCTAAGAAATTTCATTAAAATTTAAATGATCACTCTTTTCCACTTAAATGTGATATTTCCTAAGTAATACCAGAGTGTATTTTGCTGAATTTCGCCATGGCTTTAGAACCAAAGATCTCCAGCAACCAGAGCATTGCAATTGCCTCCTTTTCAGCATTTTGAAGCATAGGAATGGACCATTCTGTTGCTGGAAATAGCACAGCGGTCTTTTATGAGGATTGTGCATGTAGGGAAAGGCTGCAACAAAAGTGACCTAAGGAGCCCTGTAACCAGTAGACTTTTGCCTTTCAAGGTCTAATGTGTACTACAGAGACAAGACGTGAGTAATGGCCCTATTGGACTACTTGAAAAGACTGATCCTTAATGGGAAGAACAGGGATATGTAACCTATATAAAAAGTTGTCAGACATTTTGAATTTTGTGACTCTCGACAGCATGAATTAAGGTAGGTGCGAACATGATACTTTGTTTACCAGAGTCCTAGAATCCTAGGATCATGGAATAATTGAATCATAGAATGGCTTAGGCTGGAAGGGACGTTAAAAATCATCTAGTTCCAACTCCCTTGTGACTGGCAGGGATGCCACCCACTAGACTAGCTTGCTCGAAGTCTTTCCACCCTGACCTTTCACACTTCCAGGGATGGGGCATCCACAACTTCTCTGGGCAACCTGTTCCAGTGCTTCACCACCCTCACACTAAAGAATGTCTTCCTAATATCCAATTTACATCTATTCTTCTCCAATTTAAAATCATTACCCCTCATCCTATCACTACGTGCCCTGATAAACAGTCCCTCTCCCTCTTTCTTGTAAGATCCCTTTAGGTACTGTAAGGTTCCTATGAGGTCTGCACAGATCTGTCTCTTCTCTGGGTTAAACAACCCCAACTGTCTCATCTTGTCCTCATACAGGGAGTGCTCCAGCCCTGTTACCTACCATCCTTGTGTCCCTCCTCTGGACCCATTCAAACAGGTCAAAGACTTTCTTATGCTGGAGGCCCCAGAACTAAACATGTTATTCCAGGGGGTTGTCACCAGAGAAGAGCAGAAGGGCAATATCACCTTCCTTGACCTGCTGGCCACACTGCTTTTGGTGCGTGCAGCTGAGGATGTGATGGGCTTTTTGAGTTGCGAGCGCATGTTGTCAGCTTATGTCAAGTTCTTCTCAACAGGACTGCCCTTGATCCACTCATCAACCAGCCTGTAACCATGCTGAGTTTGCTTGGATCCAGGTGGAAGACATTGCACTTGGCCTCTCACAGGCTCACCTTGAAGAGCCTGACTGGGTCCCTCTGCATGGCATCTCTTCCCTCTAAATTATCTGCCACAGCACCCTTCTCAGTGTCATCTGAAATCTTGTTGAGGGTGCACTCAATCCCACTGTGTCCTCAACCAAGGTGTTGAATAGCTCTGCTCCCAGTAAGAACCCCTGAGGGCCACCACTTGCTACTGATCTCCACCCAGACATGGAGTTGTTGGATGTTATCCATGACTACCTGGGATGAATGTTGCCTACTGTGTCTCAAGCAGCACAGTCTTATGGCATAGGTTGTAAACACCTGTATACAATATTAAAACTAAATACATAGGAAGGGAATGATATTTTCTCCTTCCCTGAAAATACACGAGCATGAATTCTATGTGAATGAAACTCAGTTACAGATGGGGAATAATATCCCATAGTCAAGGACAGACATCCACCATTGCTGCAGCTGTGCTGCAAGGGGACTTCAAATTCCAGGATCGATTTGCCTGGGCTTGCTAAAGGGATGGCAGTTCTTTTCCCAGCTGCACTTGGATGCTATGCCTAGCTGCCTTCTTTTCTTTTGGAGGAGATCAAGTAAATTCTGTTCGATGTTGCAGGCGTCATTGCTCTCCCCTGGCTTGGGACAGGAACAACACCCTGCATGCAGATTTTGCTGCATAAGGTGACATGGAGGATTTAGCCTTTACTTTTAATTTTTTGATTTCTGGATTGGAGTTTGAAAAATAGATGCTGATCAACTTTTCTGTGCACACAACTGTACTGGAACATCTGTCAAGGACCACAGAGCTCTATGAAGGCTCTGTATGCCTTTTTCTGAGGGAGTGAATGGGTAGTCAGCACATCCACTGACACAGATAAATACATTAGAAAAAAAAAAAAGGGATAAAATAGGATTTCAATTCAAGATATTAATTTCATGATCCTCAGTTTCTAAGGTACAATTTAAAGTTGGTTTTATGTCTTTATTTTACGTGAAATGATTTGTTTTTCATTTGTTTGTTTTCATAAATCAACCAAAAGGAATATAACGTTTAGTAATCTATGGAAAAATTCACGTGGTGATCTATTTTAATCTTCTCTTTGCCTGACATCCTGAGGACCAAAACCACAACAAATACCAACACCCATTTAAAACACAGACCCTAAAAAATGATCAGACAAATACTGAGGATGTGGAGTGAAATTCTGCTCCTAGTTCTTATGAGGCACACAGAAGTTGATCTCAGAGTTCTTTATATTTATCAATATATATTAGAAAAACAGACATTTTTGGCACTTCTTTGAAATGATCCCCTGATAATCTGACCCTTCAAATGATTTAATAAACTCCTAAGTTCTGTAAAATGAAAATCCTGACCCAAGGATTACAACAAAATAGAATTTTGTAATATTTTTTTTTCTTGTAGAAGGATACATAGTTCTATTCAACTAAAATGAAAAAAAACCCAAAAACCAACAAAAACCAACATAAATAGATTATTACCTTTTGGGTCATGTTTGTGAGCTTTTTGTTATGTAATATCAAATATTTCCTTTGGGGCTTAAACTCATTACCAAAATCAAAGTGGATTCAAGTTTGTTTCAGATACCATACCACTTCTTAAGAATTTTATTTACAAAATAAGAAAGCTAATATTTACTGCACCATTTTATGTATAATTATGTAAAAATGATGCACAGATAAAACGCATGTCTGCTACAGTATTAGTGCATCTTAATAGGAGCTGCTGTGATCCATCCACAATTCAACCTTTTCATTCTTTCTATTTTCATAGTTGCAGACACACTCAACCTTCAAGAGGCTTTGTATTTAGACATTTCAGTAGCTAGTTGATACAACTGCTTTTTCAGGATCATAGATGATATCTAAATATAGCTGTTATTCATAGATTTTTAGATTTCTCAATGCTGTTTAGAAAATCAACTACAATTACTCAGGAATCTTGAGCTGGATGCTTATGCTCTGAATTTTATTTTAAATTTATAGGCTAAGTGCTGTCATCCTCCCCACCAAGTAGCCCTGGAAACTGCTACCAAATTCATAGCCAATATCCATGGAATGTTGCAGTGCTTGTCCCAGGCAAGAAAGATAGAATTAGGCCTTATTTCATAACCCAGTGTGCTTCATGTCCATACAAACAATATCCTTTTTGGGGATCTTAAAAAAAAATTCTTGGTTTCCTTTTGCAGAGTAGGTTTTGCTTTTTAGTTCATATTTAGATAATTAGACCTGTAAAATATAAAGACCACATTGGGATATTCCTGTTTGCGAGGCACAAAATCTGCATCTATCATTTTTTAAGACACAAGTATGCCTTTGAATAATGTGAACATTTTGTAAAAACTATAAATATATTAAAAAAGGTGAAGATTTTGATCACTTTACTTTCAGAACTGTTTTATTATTATTTACAAATTGAGTATCCAAACACCCTCACGAAGACAGAAATTGGACTAATCCCTAGTTCAGGACATTTGTGCCCATATCAAGCTTTCTGTGTCAGGTATGGTTCCCCGCAACTGAAAGGGTAGTTTAGTTGCCATTCAAGCTTTAATTGTCATATTTAAGTAAGGCATAGAGGAGAAAGTGTGTAAACCCTGACAATATGAAATCCATGGCAGTTTTAGCTACCCAAAGGCTTTGGGTTCAGAAATTAGATACCGTGCTATCTCTAGAGCTTGCACAAAACAGGACAAGCATGTGTGGGTATGAATCATGGTGACTATAGAAATTGCTGGTGATATAGGAAGTCCCAGTTCAACTCTCATCTGTGCTTCAGCCATTACACAACATACTTCTGTAAAACAGGATTAAGGAGACCAGAATTTGTGTCTTCTTCATGCAAAGCCATTAGTCATAACCACTTCTGTGGGGAATGCCTTGTTTTATCTCCACTGCTCTGATCTAATGTTTACTGCTTTCTGGCAACCAATATTTCTGCAAAATATTCTCGTTTCAGTGCTCTTGAAAACATTTCACTCAGCAGAAACCAGTCAGACCAGCTCTTGCTATGAGCAGAATCTCATCAGATCTTATGCTTCAGTAGTTGATGGATATGTAATACAGAAAATTATAACAAAGGGCAAAAAGTAGAACAACTGACTGTATTCAAAGTTTGTTGACTTCTAAACATTCTTTACTCAATATCTAAATATTCAGTCTTTGAATGAGTAAAATACCCCTGCAAAAGGATTAGATTTTATCTAGACTACAGAACACAGAATTTTGGTCCAAGTTTTACCTGGCTCTTCCTTATGAGGCAATTCTGAAAGCAGTACAAGGCAAAATGGCAAAACATAAATACAGTCTGATAAATTCAGTTTGACAAGAAGGCGCCTGAATAAGATTTAGAATAAATTAAAAAAAAAAAGCATGATTAAAAATTTAGTTGCCTTAATAAAAATGGAGGGCAAATTCACTCTTCTTATAGTGCATTTTTGTTCTAATACCATAATATAAGTTTTGAGATTTTGGACTGCATTGTGAATATCTTATTTACCCAGGGAGGGCAGCTCGTTTGACTGGCTCTGGAAGTTGGACAGCACTGCTTTTACAGTTAGTGAAGAACTAGTCCTTCACCCAGGTTTTTCTTACTGATACTACTGTTGATAGTAACATATTATTTTTTCAAAAACTTCTGCAAAAGAAGCTAAAAGAATCCACAAAGTAAGTTTGCTGAAATCTGTAGAATTACAAGTTTGGAGTCACACCAATTTTCTTTTAGAAAGTTAATTGATGCTGCACACTCTCCACCTCCAGCCTCCCAATCTTTTTCTCTGCAAACTTTGTTTTACTCAGATTAAACAAAACCAAGATTAACACACAAATCTGGATGCCTTTAACAACAATAATAGTTCCTTTAAAACTGGATTTCTTATTAGTCTGTGTAAATTGCATACTTCAGCTCCAAACACATCTGATGTATAGATAAATACAGAAGCAATGGACATTAATACAAATATATTCTTCCTGTATGATTTACAAATATTTGTTGTTTCATACAGATATTGCATTTGGCTCTTCACTAAAAAATTTGATAAAAAGTATATGCATTTCCTCCATTTTGCATTATTCAACATGCAGATTACAATTCGTTCAGCAGGATAACTGACAAGTTATATGCTGGCAAGGAAGGAAAGAAAAAAAAAAGGTGTTTTTTACATACCGGTCATTGTAAATCCACCCACTAGCAAGCCAATGTCTCTTCCACCGACTATAATAGCTTCGCTGCGATCTCCTTCACTGCCGGTGTTCTTGGTTTTCCAAGCAGCCCATATCCCTACTGCCAGGATAGCCAGGTAGAAGACGACTATGGCCACAAGTCCCTCCACATGGAAAGCCATGTTGAAGTCCCACTGTTTCTTTTATCGCTATTTCATTAAGAGCTCTGGAGAGAATGCAATAATAGGTCTGCTTTTAACAAACCTGTCTTTTAGAATCAGTGTACAAAAAAATGCTCAGATGATTATTAAAGAAAGTATTCTGGTGAATTTCCAAAATGGGAATTTCAGATGCAATTGAGATTAATGTTACATGTCAATTAAAACGCCTGTGGAGCAACAACCAACGGTTGCATCCTCTGATTACAAAGGGGCATGAATGATGTGACTGAAAGCTACACTATTCTTAGAAGTCACTTACTGAACACTGATTTCTTTTTAGTGTCACGAAGTTCTCAGTGTCTGGGTACTCTTCAGTCAAGGAATAGTTTGGTATGAGGAATAGAAGACCTTGGCCATGTGGACTTTTATAAAAGTCTCTATTTAGTTTGAAGACAAGGCACAAAACTGCTTTAAGTTATATAAGAACTATGGATAAGTAATAGCTACAACAGCAAAATACATCTTTTAAGTATTTTTGTTGGAATGCTGAGTCCTTCCCCCTTTTATCATCTCCCGTATTTTAAAATCTCCGCCTTATTTTTTGCAACATTTAATCGTCCAGCATGAAAAGTATCAGTTCCCTCGCTCGCAATTTGAGAAGCAAACGGAAGGCTTACAAGCTGTCGGACGTCAGAAATGTAGAGGTATAGGAACTACAGCGAGGCGAAAACTCCGGAGCGACGCAGACAGCGGCTGCCCCGAAACCAATCTCTCTGGGCA
>VXAU01004986.1:389963-450022 GCA_013399695.1 Formicarius rufipectus | reverse complement strand
TTTTTTTTTTTAACAGCTGCAGGTTTTGAGTAGTACAGCTAAAATATCCATGTAGCATAAGTCAGATGTCCCTACTTGGGCAATGAATTCTTCTGTTGCTATGTGCATGGTCTGTAATCATAAAAAAGTTGAAACTAGTGTCAGTCAATTTAAAAATTTTGAGAAAGAAGAAACATGCATCAGCTTTAAAACTAATTTTTAACAGAACACTTGCCAGAGCAATTTATAGACATCCTATATAATAGTCACAGAAATGTAATTAGTCTACATCTGCTTAGTTATGAAAGTCACATAAAATGTGATTTAAGCTGGCACATTTGTTTCACAAAGAGAGACAATGAAAATGAGACATATGAAGATGGTCAGTCACTGACAGGTAGTAACCCATTAAACAATGATATTTCCATGCTTGTTCACACTTCTAAAGCTTTCAGAGAGTAATCATGAGACCTGTATTCTGCAGAGCCTTTAAATTCTACCTTCAAAGTTGCCTGGTATATCTTGAAACATCTATTTCAATTCTCTTGTTCCACCGCTCCACCCATTCAGGAAAATTAAAGTCTGTCTTAAAGAGCACACACAAGTGCGTGGGTGAACAGAGGAGAACTAAAATGGAAATCTGTACTATAAAAGCCACTAATAGAAAAAGATAAAAAGAAAGTGTCAGGTTCTCAGCAGCCAACAAGCTGCATACAGCCATCAGGGCACATTTCAGGGCTGTTTGTGAATACTGTGATCTAATTTATAAGTGATCTATGAGAAATGTAATTTGGTATTTTCAAATTAAATAATCTGTCTAAATAAAAATGGAAAATGTATTATTTAACTACTGTTAAGTCAGAGAACTTGAAACAGCATTTGCAGCCAAATTGAAAGCAAATGGTAAAATTATTCTGATTTTATCTCCTTTGAAATGATTCTTCCCATTGGTGTCAATTGATAAGAGGTGATTCTACTGCTACCAGGAATTTGTAAGCAGCATTTATAGTGTGGGAAAATAGTGTCATAGTAAATAGATCCTTGGAGGAATGTGAAGGAAATATGGTTTGGGTTTTTTTGGGGGTTTAATCATGATCTTAGACAAAGTGTTCAGGATTTTATAAAGATGCTGTTTAACTGCAAACTCTCTGGTAGTTAAAGCTCATTAAATATGTCCTGAATTTATGTAAAATTGTCAAATTGGAAATCGTGCACATTTAGTGAGGTTTGCAAAGCCAATACTTCTGGTCTGAAATACTGTCCAGTTTCACCAGAACACTCCTTTCTAGTCACAAGTTATTTTATGACTGCTCAGTGGTTTCAAACTTCACAGAAGCAGTGTGTACTTCACATTCAGAAATGTTATTGAACACAGTACCATGATATTTAGTTGAAGTTGACTGGAGTATTTCTTCTTGGTTTAGAAGTTTGTTGAATTTTATGAGATTAAAAAAGCACCTTTAACTTCTTCCTTTTGAAAATTCTTCCTTTGTAAAGACTTCCCTTTGGAATCATACAGCATTTCAAAGTATTTGGAACAGAAAGGGAAGACAACTGGATTAATAGGATAATGGATTAATAAGATACAATATAAAAATATATATTCAAAAGCCTGGAAATTTTGCAGGCCCCTGTACAAAGATGTAGATGATGCAAAGCATCGTTCTTTCTTTTGTGTTTATCACTTTGTCATGTGTTTCAGTCAGTGCTGCTTGGATATAAGTATCTTATTTACCATATCTGTAATGATATCTATTTGAAATAGTGTTTCTGTATTTTGATGTCCGTTGTTATCACTCGTGATCACATCACTATTTAGTGACTGGATTCTGCTTTCAGTAATTAACATCCTCCTATGAATAACTAATTGCTCATCAGGCTAATCCTGTGGATTTCAGTGGTTCCACCAACAGGTCAGCAAACTTCTTAAAATCTGAATCTCAGTACCTACAGGTATCTTGAAAGAGATCTGTCAAAGCTGAAAAGTACTTCCACTGAAAAATTCTTGACTATGAACAAAATATCTTATCTCCTATTTTATCTAAGAATGCTTTCATCAAAATCCCGCTTTCTTGTTTCTGTGTTTCTCTGATATGAGTGTATATACTTTAAATGCAATAGGAAAGCACTTGGCACACAAATGTGTTTTGAAAAAATTACAAATAATATCTTTTGTATCTTCTCTATATCAGTAGTGTATAATCCCAATTAAAGGAGGCTGCTTCAGTGACTGACAGAATTACTGTAACTGACTTCAGCGAAACTTTTATGAGTGCATAAAATCCCCAGAGAATTATAGAAATAAAATACAGTTTCCAAATGATGTAGATGTATTACAGGAATCTTAGTCTGCAAAACAGAGAAATGATCTAAATATTCCAGGTTTTGAGACAAAGATACTTGATAAAAGAGCGTCTGATATCAACGAGGATTTTGAAAGTAGATTTTGAGATTGGAATGGCCAGTGACCAGATATCTTGTACCTACAGCTAGTTCTTGGGCTCCTGGTGCTGTTTTCAGGACATTTTTTGTTCTCTGTGCATCAAAGCCCCTCACACTTCATAGTCATAACCACTGTCAGTTGCTAATCTGGATATACTGAGGGAATGGAGCAGGTGACCTTTCAAGCTCTGTGGTTCCTGCAGGCCTGGTCATAGCAGGTCAGGAAAGAAGGAAGCTTGCATAGGGTTGCTAAACTAGTTTATGAATCTGTAAGAAGCTTAAGTATCTAGTTTAAAATACATGATTGTTACTAAAGCACTGGTGAAACCAACACTGTCAGAACAACTTTCTGTAGCAGTTTTGATTAAATTTTTAATTGGAATAATTTATGCTTTATGGAAAAAAATGTAAATAACTGAGCTCACATTTAATCCTTAAGGTATTGTGCTTTGACACATTTGGGAAGCAAATGTAAATAACATGGAAGCTGGTATTTTCTATGATTTGTTGTTCATTGATTTTGAAGCTGAGAAACACTGATATTAGAAATTGAAGCAAACCTGATGACAATTCCACAGATGCATTTCATTCAGGGAATCTGCTAAAAATGTGCTATAGGGAATGATTTTAGAACAGGCTCATAAATTAGCTGAGGTGAAACATTAAAAAATAAGAAAAGAAAAGAAGCTAGGCTCCATTACCCAGTACTCTAGCAGATTTATTGGGAAGTCACTCTTTCAGCTAGTGTTTTTATAACTTAAACAAATTACAAGTAAACATCATATTTGTATGTGACTTTTCATGAAAGCAGTACTTCAAAGTGATTCATTATTTATTACACGCTCTGTGGTATATGGGCTATCCATCCCGCAGCTGTTAGACATAATGAGAACAAGAAAAAGACCTTTCTGCTTTAGCAAATGATAGCAAACCTGGAGTAACTTTCAAACAATATGAAAGAAAGGGTTTTATGTACAAAACTAATGAAACTTGTCTCAACAAATGAGAGGCTCTTCTGAAACTGAGTAACCCTTCCCATTCACCTCCTGACTCTGTCTTAATGCTTCAGTATATGTAGTTTATACTTATATACTGGTTTAACTGGTATTTATAGTTATATACTCTGCTTAGAGTAATTAAAAATATCAACACATGGAAAAAAAAAGGTCAAAGGCACATACTAATTTTTATTATGTATTTGCATTATCTTTGTAACATATTTTTTGTCATTTATAGACTGTTTTTGTGCTGCAATTCCAAGACATACAAATTAGGTTTGGAATTATGTTAGTATTTATATAACAACAACAACAACAACAACAACAACAACAACAACAATAATAATATAGTGATGTAGTAATTATAAGTTATTATATTTATACTATAGGAATCAATATAGGTTAAATCACTTAGTTAACACATTTGAACCCCCAAAGTTCCACTGACTTTCTAGTAAAACTATTATTATTCCTCCCCCACCTCCTGTTGCTATTTACAGAAGCCGGGACCAGGCAAGTGCTCTGAGTGATCAGCACCATGGACAGAAGCCACGATGTTCAGCCGGCACCCGAGACACCCACCCACTCACCCACCCACGCAAGTGTCTAGAGCCTCCCAAAGGACTGATTGCCTGAAACACATCTTAACCTGCCGCAGAGCCTGTCACTGGCATCATAGATCAGCTTTAGTCACCCAAATAACTCTTGCATTGGGAGCAAGGAGAGAAAGATTACAGTGTGTGAAGGTCTCATAAGTTCCAAGACTTTAGTAAACACACTGCAATGAAAAATAAAGTAAATCGTGCTTTGCCAGCTAAATAAACAACTTTGACACTGTTAGCCTTTTGATGTAAGGACTGTAGTTTCTCTTGGAGTTTTTTGTTTGGTTGGTTAGGTTTGTTCTTTTTGTTTGGTTGTTTTTTTTGTTTGCTTGTTATAATATCATGTCAGGCATATTGCAGATAATTCTAAAACATCTTAAAGGACCCATCTTGGTCTAAACAATATTAATTATGAGCCCTCTACGTGTTAAATAACAACCATTAAATTATCATGGACTAGGTAGCTACTAGTCAAATTAACAGAGTGTTTTGTTCTCTTTCCTCCCTTCCTATGGAGAAGAGCAATACTGGACAGTCTCCCTGGGAGGTGAGATAGATTTCCACACAACAGAAATGTGAAAGTATATCTGGTATGTGACACTGTATTTATTAAAAAAGATCCAAACAAAACGCCAAAATCCTGTCAATGGCATTAATTTCTCACTATTCTGATCCAAGTCAAGAATGACTTGGGAAATAATTACGTTTTCCACTAGGTGAGTTGAAAGTGTATATCAAAACCAGGTACTGTGGTGGCAGTAGGTAGTGTCTCTGGTTCAACAGTCACAGTGTTAACAAAAAAAAAAAGAAACCTTCTTACCTAACTTCAGATAACAACATCATGGGGATCTTCATGTGAACTAGTGACTCCAGACTCCCTTCATAGTGAGTGAAGTTTGTGTTCACCTGAAGTGAAAGGTGAAGGTCATTTGAATCTTTGAAGATACGTGCTAAGGACAAGGCAAACAGTGGTCTTATTAATTTTTTTTCCAGTGGTTAAAAAGGAGCACTGGGGTAACTGTTTCAGGAGTAGAATATCCACTGCAGATGCCTGGCTTTATCCAGACAGACCTCTTGAACAGTGACACTAAGTAGTGTGCAAGCAATTGGGCAGGCATCAAGAAATGAAAATGTCTTTGGGAGGATTAAATGTCTAGGGGCAGGGCAGGCTGCTGGAAAGCTTTAGAAAGCTCCTTATTTGCCTGTAGGATACGCTGGCAGATGATCAATAGTATCTAACTTGTTCAAATACTTCCACTCATACTGAAATACAACCTAATGACAAAAATTTCACAGAGTAAACTTCCTCTGTATGCATTTTATACCTCAAATATAAGCCTCTGCCAAGAATATTATATATGAGACCATAACTAATTTAGCTTTACATGCTCCTCACTATCTTGGATGCTGGTTATACTTCACTAGTGTATTTCATTTTTCAACATTCCTCCCACTAAGAATTGCGACCAAAACAAGTGAAATTACTTAAGAGACACTGAAAGCTGAAAAAGATGTTTAAATTCAACTGCCTTTACTATTATTATTATTTAGGTATTTATAAAAAAAATAGAGTCAAAAGACGGAGATAAAGTTTACATTATAGGATTAGGTGATTAAAGGAAAAGTATATGAAACTGGCTCTTTTGTATTGGGAGTCTGCTTTGAATGAAACCTCTTGTTCCTATTAGTCCAATGAAAATCAAAGGCAGAAAAAAAATAATGCAGTATTGTCCTCTTGGGTCTGCAGATAGATCAAGCAACAGTTCAGCTTCAGGAAATAGGATGGATGCTCTAAATACATCCAGTGAGGTGGATGAATGATAAAGACTGGAGGTAAAAGATGAAAATATGCTTCCCAGTTTTAGGTATCTGTGAGCTACTTGAGCCAAAACTCGAGGTTTCCCTAGACTGTGTATACAACCAAGGAAGAGAGATAGTTTTCTCTAGGCTTGGACTGGGTCATCTACTGAGATCTCTCTGTCTTTTTCACTTTGCTGGGAAATTTTACATTATTAAGCTGTTTCTATAGGCACCTTCACTTACTGCCAGAGTTATATGGTATGGGGTTCTTTTCCCGCTGTCTCTGCACCTCTCCATCCAAATTATGGAGTAAATGAAAAATTATTTCAGTAGATTATGATCCAAGAGTACAAAATTCTTTTCTGAACTCTTTGTATGCCAGAAAAGAGGATGTGCAATTGCTATAACTTTCAGAAGGCAGCTTCTCTGACGCCATCATAAGCTTTTCTGATGTCATTAGATTTTCATTGTTCATCCACTGCCAAAATCTTTCTAGGTAAAGACAAAAATATGTTGGTATATAAAGGATTACATCATGTGTTGCAATGAGTAGGTTTTGCTATGTTTTCATAGTCAGGAACATTAATTTATAGTGCCAGAATGGTAGACAATTTGCTCATATCTATAGTATACCTGAAACTTGAAATTTAATAATGACACAAAGTAAAATAAACATTGATTTAAAAAAATTTCTTCTTTTTTTTTTTTTTCAAATGGAAAAAGCCCACTCTTCCACTTGATGTATCCATAAATCTCACATTTAATGCTAAAAACAATTCCTCATAGTAAGGAAGTTGTTGTAGCATTTCTAGTCTTCCAGACCACTTCCACAGTTCTTGCAACTGAATTTTGATTCACCTGGGGACATAAAAGATCATGAATCAGGTCCTCTCCTCTCCTCCCCTTTTATCTCCCCTCCCCTCTTCCTTTTATGTGATTCTCCTCCTTACAATATTATTTCCTCTCATTTCAGAATAGGGCTTAGCTGTGCTATAATAACAGATCAAGAAAAACCAATGGCCACAATTTAGTTCCCTGCTTCTACATTGCTTCAGGGGAAATAGTTTGTGACAATCTTATTTTATGTCTGGACTGCATCACACTCTTCTATAGCCAGCCTATGCTGAGGTGCCATTCCCCCTTGTCCTTTGTTCCTCACTGGATTTATTCTTAGTTGACTTGCACAGAGGGAAGAGTCACAGATCACATAAATATTCTTATTTTATATGTCAGGGCTTTTACCACTGGAAGCTCATTAGATGAAGTAAAATGATATTATACTGTCCTATACCAGAGCAGTAGTGTCAGATGTATTTAAATAAAATAACATAAAATTAAAAAAAAAAAAAGTCAGCTGTTTATTTATGGTTGTCCTATCATTTACAATTTAGTGCCATAGATAATGTACAGACTGGCAAGTTACCACAGGATACTTATTATTTGTTTAAGCTGGTGGGACTCATGCCTCATGGGTCAGGTGGTGAACGTGCAAGCTGCCTTGAGTCAAGGCAGATGCATGAGTACCATCGTGGGGCACAGTGAAGGGAAGGAACCCCTCATCAGGCAGGTATACTTCCACTTTGGCTCTGACTTCACTCCCATATGCTAGAGAAAAGGCAGACATAACATTCCTGGATAGTTGATGTCAGGTACAGTGCAATCCCTTACCTACTTTTTCCATCAGTAGGAGGGGTAAACAGCAACCCCTGACTCAAGCATCCCAACCTGTGGTATATGGAGGTGATACCAAAGGAGGAGCACTGCCTGAGCAGGGATGGGATCTGAGCTACAGACCAGCACACACCTAGTAGCAGAGTTCAAAGGGACCTTCATTGAAGTCTATTGCAAATAATTTTGGTTATTCAGGTATAAAGTGGCAATATAATTGTAAATAATAATTTTTAAAAGGGTCAAAAAAGTAGGAATTGAGTTTTTAATTTTTGTAACTTTCTTTGCCTTTTAATGGTAACCACAATGAAAATATGGTTTTCCTTCTTTTTTTTTTATTTATTTTTTTTTTTAAATTCTAAAGAGGAACACAATCTCAGCATTTCTAGATTCAAATAAAACCTTTGAAGTATGACCTCATGGAAAAAAAAAAGTGAAATGTATGTAACCATGAACAAAACAATTTTTGGAAAAAAAAAAAAAAAGAAAAAAGATTTTTGGACAGCAAAGTCACTGTTTGAAAGAAAATTACTTCATATGAATCTGCCACTGACTTCAGTTCTCTGTCCATCCCCCCATAATTTTCCCCCATTTTCATCACAAAGGGCTCCATTCGAAGTGTAGCTCATTGTTAAATGATCTGAGAAAACAGGCAGGAAAGAGGAAAGGACAAGATCATTTTGCTTGTATAGATGAGCAGACAGCAAAACAACAACAAAGCAATCATTTGAGCAAACAGGGACTGTGGCAGTAAAACAGGTGATCACTCTCAAAATATGAGATGCAAAAAAATTTGTGTGGAGATATTAATCACAATATAATTCTTATCAGATAGATTTGCTTATAGAAGGACTTTTATTCATGCCTATAAAATCCTGAAGTACTAAACAAAATCAGTATTTCTTCATACAAGGTTTGTAAATCTGAGCAGAACACTTTCCCCCCATTCAATTATTGTTTAAGACTACATCTTCCACTCTTCTGAATTACTGTGCTTCTCTGACATTCATGGTACTTTGCTGATGTACATTACCTGAAGTTTGAGTTCTTTGTACTCAGTTTAGGTATGATGAAAATATGAAAATAAAGTATGGGGTTGAAAACCTTTTTCAGTTCAAGATATGAGCATAGCATGGGAAATGCAAACTTCCCTGCCGCATGTGAAGATATCAGGAGCAAGTACCCAGCAGTGGAAGAAAGCATATGAAGATCATGGTGTATTCTTATTTGTAAAGGGATATTTACAAGAAGGCATTCCAAGATGTCATTTAGACTGTTCAAACCATTCTGTTTTAGCCTTTAGATTCCAAATTATCAGGAATTTCTCCCAGCCAAAAAAAAAANAATTTCCCCCAACAAAAAAAAAAAAAAAAAAAAAAGGAAAGAAAAAAAAAAAGAAAAAAAAAGGCCAAAAAACCAAGACAAAAAAAAAATCTACTGTGTTTAAGTAACATTTAGATCTGGTTTGTTCAGAGAATATTTAATACATAGATCTAGTGAAATTTAATAGTAGCTTATCCTGTAATTCCTTTAGTGTCACCTGGAAAGATTAGGAAATCTTAAAAAATGCTCTTTGGTATTTAGTTCCTGGCATCCATTTAAAAATTCATAAAACCATAAGCTGGTTTGGGTTGAAAGGGACCTTGTAGATCCTCCAGTTCCAATGCCCCTGCCATGGGCAGGAACACCTTCCACTAGACCAGGTTGCTCAAAGCCCTGTATAACCTGACCTACAACATTCCAGGGATAGGGCACCCACAGCTTCTCTGGATAGCCTGTCCCAGTGCCTCACTGCCCTCTGAGTGAAGAATTTTCTCCTAACATCTAATCTAAATCTCTCTTCTTTTAGTTTAACACCGTCCTCCTTGTCCTGTCACTATCTGCAAGAGTAAAAAGTTCCACCAATGAAGAAGAGTTTCTTCCTTCCTAAGACAATTTTTTTATGTACTGTAATGAGATTATCTCATTGTTCTTTTATAATTATTTAGATTTACTCTTGTTTTCCTCAGGCAAAATCATATGGCTTTTGGTCATTCTCTGTTTTTCCCTCTCTGATGAGTTTTTATATTCCTCAAAATTTTATGCCTAACACAAAATGAAGTACTACAGTAAGTTTATGATCTTCAGAGTTGAGTGTATGAGGAGAATTATTTCAATATGTCAGAGTCTGTAGTCTTGTTTTAGTATTTGTTTGAATGGTGCTTTCGATTTGCATCTGTGTTGAATAACTTTATCACTTGCCATTGGTTTATAGCTTTATTCCTTTTTTCTCCTTTTTAAAATATATTTTATGTCTCTCAGTATACACAGATAAAAATTAAGGATAGATACAATTCCTCTACTGAATTCAGTGTCAATGTTGCCATATTTTTCAGTGAAGCCTAGAGGTTATTGCAAGATAGCTCAAAAGAGAAGTTAATTATAAGAACATTACCTTGAAACTTGAGAAATGTTAAGTGTTTTTCTAATTAAAAGTATTTGTTAACAGTCATAAAATGCCATACATACATATTTCCTGCACTTTCTATTAAAAGGTTGACAAGGGTGTTTTCTAGTAGCTCACACATACATGTTTTGGCTCATACATACATTTCAAAGAAAGCTGCTAATTTATATTTATTAGGTAGATATTTTTATTCTAGATATACTTTCCAGGTCATGAAAGTATTACAGATCTCACAAGAAGTTAAGTAAGAGTAGTCTCATTTCACTAAAGTAAAAAATCATGGAAGAAAGATTTAGTGGGTTAAGCACAAGGGCAAAAATATGTGTCCCTTAGATTTAATTCTGTGGTAAAGCAGAATTGTGAACAATAGGGGAAGCAGTCTGCATATTGAGAACACACATTACAAGATACCAAAAACTCCTCCTAACGTGGTGATTATGTAAGGAAGGCACAAGTGACTGTGGATCATGACAAAAATTGGCAAGTTATAATTGTTCAATCACATAGAAATGTTAAAGAAGGGCATTTCTTAAATGGACTGTCAAGAAAGCATTTGCTCTAAAGTATTTAAGATATACTTGGTGATTCTCAAATCTTTGAGGTATCTTATTCTTCATGATGAAATATGCTTCTTTCATTCCAGGGAGACTGAGAATCAATAGGAACATGAATCAAGTTATATGGCCAGGAACTGATTGTGGTAATCTGTTTAATTCCAATATAAGAAAGCATTATAAGGAGATGCATCTTGGAATAAATGGTCTGACTTCCTGGCATCTATTAACACTTCTCAGTAAACAAGCTGTACAACTGGAGATGGTCTGGATATTTAAGTAGGATACGCATGTAACCTTTGAAATAAATAGAGCGAAGTTTTAATCCAACATCTAAATGTTAGAACTTGTGTTGTTAAATATTTGACTTATCTTTCAGTCCATTAGTAGAGCTTATATGCAACCATTAGCATACAAAATTCCTCCTCACACAGTACTGCATTGCTTGTTTTGCATTGTTGTGCTAAACCTACCCAAGTAATGTGAGTCATCCCCTCTGGGTAATGCCATGTTTAAAAAGAAGGAGATAATGAGAAATACTATAATGTACATTTTAGAGCAGTTTTGAGAAGAATGAAAAATGAAGCTGAAAATTTGTTTTATTTTTTAAAAAATCACCTTTGATTCTTGACGTTTTTAATATTTCCTCTTTTCTAAAGGCATTTCATTCTGAAAAGCTGAACAGACTCCCATTAGCAATATGTTCAGTCAAGAGCATCTGGGGAAATAGATTTGTTGTATTAAAAAAACCCATAAAAATATTCCCACATTTGCTGTGTGGGATAACACACAGCAGCTGTATTGTAAAACCTCATGCTTTACAGAACACAGTCCATCAGAAGAGACATGTTTTGGCTCATCTGAGAGAGAGATGACTATAAATCACCAGGTGGTAATAGGCATTGTCAGGGAAAGCTCTGCTCAGCAGCACAGGAATGGAGGCACAGCAGAGAGTCCAGTGGGAAGGCGGTTTCCCTACCCACCTGTCACTCCTTCCTGTGCCCCTACAGCCATATGCTCCCAATTTTAATTTCCTGTACCGAGCAGGACAGCTTCCCTCTGCCCTCATTTAATCTACCTTAAATGCCTTTGCCTCGTTTAGCTGGCCATTGCCTGAAAGAGAAGACCTCTTCATCACTTTCTTACCACCTGTTTCCCTGAGCAGGTTGCTGAGATACTTTATTTGCCGGCACCCCATTAGAGACCTGCCTGCTTGTTAATGGATGTGATTTCTTATCCCCAAAAAGGCTCGTTGTTTTTCTGCTGGGGACATGTGATGCTCATCATAGGTGAGAATTAATGTCCCAGTATCATAAAACGAATTCCTAATGGAGGTCTAGACCTTGGAGATTGTGAGAAGCACAAGTGGTTAGTGTGTTATGCTGGATCTGATTGTGTATCTGTTTTGTGTTAATGGAGTTGGGAAGCTGCTAAGAGAGTTGTGATTAGCTCCCAGCTCAGTGAATGTAGGAACCTTCCAAACTCCACTGGGATAATTCAACTGAATTTGAGAATTCCCAAAATTTCTGGAAAAATGCTTTTCTTGTAGATACTTGGTGATTTCTTCAGCTTTTATTTGGCATAGAAAGGCAAAGCTATTTTAAAATAAGTTTCCTTCCCCTGAAGGTGGAAGCCTAGAATCATAGAATGGTTTGGGTTGGAAGGGACTGTAAAGATCACCTAGTTCCAATCGCTCTGCCATGGGTAGAACTGGGCAAAGCCCCATCTAGTCTGACCTTGCCTATCTAATCCATCAATGGCATTTGGCCTTGCAGAATGTTTCATTTGTTCATGTTTCTTACAAAAGTTTTTTTTTAAAAAAGACCCTATTGTCCAGTCTATTAGGTATTCTATTCATGACAGAAAGCCAAATTTTGGTCCAAGAATCCAAATATTGTGGTGTTTTTAAAATGATGCATTGATTTTTCAGTGTTTTTAGAAATGTCAGTCCCTTGCAGTAACAGAACTAAGTCATTTGATGTTTGCTTTGAGGTACTGAAATTTAATTAAAACAGATAAAGGATTGTACTACCATAATTACTTTTATGTCTGTTCATTTTATTTAAGACTATTTCAGTGTTTCAGGAATACTTTTGTGAAGTTATACTGTGGTTGTGAATTACTGTATTTCCATACAATCTGTGAGATCATTCCATTGGATTTGCCACAAATACTTTCAGGTAAGGTCCTGCGTGGTGCAGCAGTGAGGTACTAGAGGCACTGGAAGCAAGCAGATGCAACATGATATGCTACCACAGATCCTTTCCTCATGCTTCTGGCTTGCATTCTGGACCCAAATAAGATTTCTGTGAGTCAGACAGGTTGGAGCGGGACTTGTGTATCTATTAATTGGAAGTGGTGTTGCAGGATGATGTCTGCAGGGATCATCTATGCATCTGTAGTGTTGAGCCAGGGGTCAGGGTGAGTCTCCTACTAAGAACCACAAAACAAAGATGCATCTCAGACTCCTCTCAGAGTAGAAGCAGTTTAAAGGTACTGTGATTCCAGACCTTTTGTGTGAGAAGAGCCACTTGAGACTAGTAAAGATTACAGCCAAGTGTACAATATCCGCTGGAGTGTGAAAAGCCTGGAATGAGAGAAGATAATTACTCACCAAGCAGCACCCACAGCTCAGGGAAGGGGAGCTGTTCCTGCAGTGTCACATAGTGATGACCTTCAACAGAGCTGCTGGGGAAACAAAACACTTGCCACCTCTCCTCAGCATTTTGTGGAAACAAGGCTTCCTTACCCCAATTGGGTGAAGGGGGCATGGATGGGAAGTTCACTCTGTCTTACTAGAGATCAGAGATATGCTGACATGGCTTCTATTCCTTGGCTCATTCAAGGAGAGTGAAGAGTAGAGAAATACAATTTTTACTTCTTCCTTAGGCCTTTTATTTAGAAGAAGACTTTGAAAAGTAGAACTGCATTTTAAAGTCTTTTATCTGATATGGTATTGGGATAACAAGATCATACAGACATGCTGTATTGTATCTTTCTTGTGGGAAAAACAGAGGAAATTATTGAAAAGATCAAGATTGTGATAAAGATTGCAGGGTTTTTCCCATAGGCACCTCTTATTCCATTTCAACCATGGTCATTTTTAAATGAAAAGCATGGAACCTAGCTAGTGAAATTAATCTACACTAGATTACAAGCATCCTGCTATTAATCTGCATTGAAGATAATAGAAATGTTTGGTGAGTCTGGTGACTTCAACAGGTCAGCCCCACAAGGTCATCAGCACAATCCTTTTGTTTACTCAGTGTTAAGCACTGGGCAAAGATCATGGCAGCAACAGCTCTGTAAAAGCACAATCGGACTGTCCACACCTGAAAGTTTATAAGCCAAAATGATTACCATCTCCCTCAGACCTATATTTCCTTCTCTAGTCCTCATGGAGCACATGTGCTTCCAAGTTGGAAAACGCTGATATCTTATGGAGCTGCAGCCCAGCTATTTTTGAGAGTCTTGCATGTTCCCTGCTGGGCCCAGCAGGTGTGAGCCTGCTCAGGTGTCCATTTCTGGGAGTGAGTGTTCTCTGGAATAACCATAATAGGAATGAACTCTCTTTCTGAGGCATATTTCTCTCCATCTCATTGGTGAGATCATAAATATGTGAGAAAATACAGCACAGAAAGTATATCATCTGCCTTCTAGGACTGAGCAGAAGCCATCAACACTGCTTGTGTTTCTGCAGCTGTTGTGAAAGTGCCCAGACCTCTTGGTTGCTGTGCACACGTGCTTCAGTGAGATATCAGCTTTCCTAACTACAAACCCAACTTTTCATTGCCTCCGTGAATAATAGTTTTGCATCTCACCAAATATATTCTATATTCACAGGTGGAAAGGGAAAAAAAGACAGAACAACACTATTTACTTTGTCCCCTGCCTCCAAACCTAATGACAGAAAACAACTATTTGCATCAAAATAATCTAGTGAAAAACAAGGGGCAATCTGGGAAAAAGCATTTTACTTCCAATTCACAATTCAGACCTAACACAGGCAGAAGGTATTGACACATTGCAAACATTGTGTGGTTGCTATGTATAAACTGATGCTCTCTGTGTAAATCTTCACTGACCTCAGCAAAACTGTATAACTATATCCAGAACTGGCTGTTGAAGGTGGGCACTTATTTCCAGTTCAGGTTACTCTTATGCATCCTCAACATCAAGGATTTTGTACATACCTTGGAAGATCTTTACAGGCATGGACGCCACATTCAGGAGGGAGTGGATTTACTGTTGATTGACTGTTAGTTATTCTACTGCTATTGCCCATTGGCATGTCCTGCTGCATTTATAAACACTTGGCAGCTTTATCTCAGTTTCACATAAGGATAAGCTGCCTCTCAATTGTCTTATGGTAAACACAAGCAGTTGCCACAACAGAAATGACATATTACAAATCAGTATATTACTTTATGCAGTGTATCTTATTCTTGTGCTCATAACCAAGATTATGTGTCTGCCGTCTGTTATGGGGGACTTTCCTTTTCCCTGGCATGGGACTTCACCTTCAGCAGAGTCAACATTATTTAATGACATAGTCTAAGGATATATATTTTCTTTTGTAATAGTGGGCTCTGCCTTTTGTTTGTTCACATGGTGCATCTCCCTCTGGAGGTGAGATGAATTGTGTGTTGCTATATAAGAGAGGTACTGGTTCTATTCTTTCTGTAGCAGAACCAGCAGCAGAGTAGCACTGATGCTGCTACTTGTGCTAGGCTTTTATATGAACAAATACAGATGTCCTATTTCTGATACTGCCAGTTAGAGACACTCTGGAAGTAGACACTCATAGAAATGCCAAAAGAAATAAAACAGATAGAGGGTCAGAGCTGGGTGCATCAACAAACAGCTGGAATCCAAGTAGGCAGAAGACCTGGTTGTAATCATGCTCAGAGACTTGAAGTCATTTGGAGTAGAGGATAGTGGAGGATTTCTAGCTCCCCAGAATTTAATAATTTCTGATAAATGATGATACAGCTCTCGCATTTGTCAAATATGCTTTTTTTTCCCCCATGGAATACACATTTTATTTCACTGAATATACAAATATGAATATACCTTTACCCACAAAAAATACCTTTATGCTTGAGCAATATTGTTAATGAGTTTCTTAAGAGTCTCTCTTGAAATACAGTGCAAATTTAGGTCCAGTCACTGGGCAGTCAGAAGACAACAAAGATTGGAAGAGAAGAATCTTATCCATAAGCCTTTCCTCACCCAATGATAAACATATAACATTATTCTTTCAGATTACAAAGCTTTTTTAAAAATTGGAGAAATAAAAAAGGGAAGATTGTCAGAGCAGTATAAAGTTAAATCAGCTGCCTATCCTGTTTGGTTTAGGAGAAAATATAAAAAAACTGTAGCAAGTTATAAACAATAGCCCACTGAAAAAAAAAAAAAGTAATTTGCACTGCCAAAGTAGGAAAAAACCCATAGTAAACTAAACATTTAAGGAGAAAATGACAGTTTTGATATGAGACTATGGAAAGCATACTTCTATCTGATATATGTTTAATGCAGTTGTGGAGGCAACTAGAACTTTAACATCTGAAAATAAGTTCTTAGCTCATGAAGAACAATGCATAATGAAGCAAAAGTTTCTAAAGAGCTTAAAACTTGTGTCACTCATTCTTTGCATTATCTATTTTTTGGAGGCAAGCCAGGAAATAACAGATCTGTCTGAGAAAAAGGTAAACATAAAAAGAGGAGTAGGAGTTTAAAACAGTGAAGATCTTAGGAGTGATAGATCTTCACAGAAAGGAGACTGGGAAACAAGTGCAAGTACTTTTGGGAAACATGAAACTAATTCATCTAGAGAAGAATTAAGCTGACACATATGTCAATGGGAAGGAAAAAAAAAATCTCCGGAGTACTAATGCTAAAAGCAAAGAGGATCTGGCGATAAGCATTTGCAGTGGAATATTAATTTAAAAAAAAAGGCTGGTAGAACATGGAGCTGGGTGGAGGGGGTGGGGAGAATAGGAGGATATATATCAACTCCTGTGAAGTAACAGCATTCTTCACCATGACTCTATTGCTCTAGGCTGGTTACACATGGTTAGAATGACTCCAGAGGCAAGGGGGACTGATCTGTATTAAATGTTTTAAAATAAGAAAAAGAATTCACTTTGACTAAAAGACAGGGCTCAACAGAGGTACCAATTAGCAATTAATTCACAGGTGAAATCAACAATGGAAAGAAATATTATTTCGTATTAACTAATCAAATACTGCTGTAGTGACAAGCAGAATGAATATTCTGATAATGTGATATATTCAAAGGGATAAAAGTCAATCCCGGTGTGAAACATGGAAAAAGAGAATGAGAAAACAAAGTAATAGTAAAGAAACAATATTGAAAAAATAGCTTTCTAAAGCTGTACTTATATAAGAATCTCTGCATGAAAGGTGCTGAATGCTCAGGCTTTAAAGGCTAAAGCTTTAATTGGTGTCCGAGATCTCTTTGACTAGATACTCCTTTGAATCTCCTCCTTATAGTTAATCTAAACCTACCCTCTCCTTCAGTTTAAAGCCCTTTCTCCCTGCAAAAGGTCTTTCTCCAGCTTTCTTGTAATCCCCTTTAGGGGAGAAGACTAACGTACCTCTGCCAGAAAAGCTTAAGGGCGTGTTCTATTTTAATAGTATTTCTGGGTTTCATTTGTGGCCAGGCAATGAAACGCAGACCACAGAAAAAAGTTTATCTCCTCTTTTACAGAAAGGTCCTAGACACCTCCTGGGGACAGTGACAGTGGAAACAGAGATGAGAAGAGCGAACAGGGCATGGGGAAGCCTGGGCTGCGCCCCTGGCAAAGCCGAACCAGCAAAATGATAAAGGCTGCCTTTCTCTTGATTTCGAGTGCAGCTGCAGAAGAATAAGAAGTAGGAGGGTTCCACCTGCCGGTCAAACAATTAAGCCAATTGATGCTGAGAAAGGGACGGGTGAATGTTTCCACCTGTGATTCTGTGTGTTTACCTGAGGCAGGGAGAGACTAGCAGCACTGGTCTGACTGCTTTACTGTCCGTACCCGTCAGCAATCAGTACTGCATGCAAAGCGGGTTTTGTTACTGTAATGTCTTCTCCAATGATTTTCTCTTGAGGTTAATAGATTAGTATTAGAGCTTTCTGGATTTCTTAATTAGCTACAAACCTAAAAGCAATCAGCTCAGATTAATTTCATGCAAAACCTACGGTTGTGTCTTTTGTACTGGTGGTTACTGAAATAAATAATACAGCTTTTAAGGAGATGTTTTCCTTGTGATTGATAGGTACTGAGAGTTGCAGGTCACAATGTTCACTACCCAATAGAAGGATTTTTTTTTTCTTGTGAGTCAGAGCTAACCCAATGCCCCAGAATGGAAAAATGAGACCCTGTTTATTAGTCAAGTGTAACAAACCCCAGGAACTTGTCACTTTTAGAAACTGAAACTTGAAACACAGGTAATAAATTACTGATTTTCTGTCTCCAAGATGTAAAGGTAGCATTAGTCTTCTTTCATTACCCTCTTGGGACTAGTTTTCTCACTTGCTGTATGTTAATCACACATTTGATGGGGGAGAGATATACCATCTTGTGGAAATGGTTAAGTGTTCCCTCTTGATTTCAAATTATTGTCCTAGAAAAATACTGCCTTTTTGTAGAATGTAAAGATGGAACCAAATTTCCTCAGTGTTGAAATGTGACTGACTAGCATACTCCTTGGTAACTCAGTGCATGAAGGAAGGACCAGTCCAAAACAGATCTGGACCTCGCAGCTGCTGGGAAGTTTGCAAGTTGACTTCTTACTTTCCTTCTTCAGCAAGAACGTGCACCAAATGCAAGAAGTCAGATTCTGCTTTTGACTTTACAGTGTGAAAAGAATATGGACCTGGGGATTATAATGTGTTTTATGGTGCAGGTTCGAAAGTGTCTCAAGTGCTGTATTTACTAGTCAGATATGAATCTTTAAATTAATCCAAAAGTGACCTTGGCTTTAAACCATTGGGGTTTAATTTACAGATCATCACAGTGATCTGTTTTAGGGTGCTGCATGGCCATATACACACATACTCTGCATTTCAAAGAGAAGGCTGATGACACTTAATGTGAATTACTATTTTTGACATGCTGTTGCACTAGAAGCTCATACCAGGAGGATGTAAATAATTGCATTGGCTGCTGGACTCCATACTGCTACTTTCCATAACACAAAATTAATTGAGATGTAGCTGACAGAGAGACCTGATCCAAACATCCTCCCACATACTCTTTAAAGTGTAATAACCACATCCCATTTACTAGTCAGATTTAATACAGGAATGACAACAGCTGCCTAGGTGCTGTCATCAGAATTTATTATTCCATTCATCTTGCTTACAGTTTGAACTAACTCCATAGAACTAACTGTGGAGCGATTTTTCTTTTTTCAAACACCCGGAGTTTTGCAATCGCCAGGAAAAGCTTAGTCACCTCTCCTTCTTGTGAGCTGAAAGTAAAGTGTGCAAGAACAACAAAGCAAAATCAATACACAAAGGTTTTATGTGCTGCGCAGGTCTTTGGTTTGTTTGCTTGTTTGTTTTTGAGAAAGAATATGACAGTGTGTGCAAGGAGGATAAGAAGGAACCCTGGCAGTGCTCAGTGGGTGAATGCCCGAAGATGGAGCGAAGCGGGGCAGGAGGCGGCAGCGGCCGCCCCTCCCGGGCACTCCGCTTCGCTAGAGGGAGGCAGAGTAGCAGCTTAGAGTATCGTTTCATCTGCTTTTAGCCCCTGGAAAGGTTTGCTTCCCCGAGAAACCGTCTTGTTAGCCGGCCTTCTAAATCCTCCCCTTCCCTTTCTCAAGGGCCCGTGGCCGATAAAAGGGACCCAGCTGAGGCTCTTGCAGAAAGGTTCGAGAATCAAAATAAACAAAGTGCAGTGCCACTATGTATATTATATAGATCTTTGTAGTATGCTGGCAACATGCCAAATGCTAGGATAATTTCTCCCTTATTCCTCCTAGGGAATGGATGACTGGGCATTTGTACCATGCTTGTGAAAGGAGAAAATTTCTCTTCAGGCCAGGCAGGGAGCTGGCATCTGCAGTTTGCCTTTCTTTGTGTTGTTTTGCCAGTGCCATCAATCTACGCTCCCCTTTATAAGAGCAAAAGGCAATCTGAGAACAGTGGAATAGCTACCTTAAATCAAAATAAACCCACAATGACAGATGAAGCTTGTAGTACAAACCACACTTGTTCCAGCCCCAGGGTAACAATCATCTGCCCTGTCCAAATGGGTCCAGGCAAAGAAGGGCATGTGGATTTATGGAACGGAGTCCTGGTTTGTGAATAACCCTATTCAGGGAGTAAAATTGTGAAGGTATCTATCATAGATGGCCAAGACAAGCCATAGAATCATAGAATATCCTGAGATGAAAGGGACCCACAAGTATCCAAGAGTCCAACTCCTGGGCCTGCACAGACTGCCCCAAGAGTGACACCATGTGCCTGAGAGCATTGTCCAAACACTTCTTGAACTCTGGCAGACTTGGTGCTGTGACCATTTCCCTGGTGAGCCTGTTCCAGTGCCCAACCACCCCCTGAGTGAAAAACCTTTTCCTGAAATCCAGCCTAAACTTCCCCTGACACAGCTTCATGCCATTCCCTCAGATCCTGTCAATGGTCACTAGAGAGAAGAGGTCACAGTACCTGCCCCTCTGATTTGCCTTCTGGAGAAGCTGTAAATGTGATGAGATCTCTCCTCAATTTCCTCTTCTCCAGGCTGAACAGACCAAGTGACCTCAGGCACTCCTTATACAGCTTCCCCTGAAGGCCCTTCACCATCCTCGTAGCCTTCCTTTGGATGCTCTCTAAGAGTTTAATGTCTTTCTTATACTGTGGCACCCAAAACTGCACACAGTGCTCAAGGTTGTGCCAGTGCAGAATGGAGTGGGACAGTCACCCCTCCTTGACTGGCTGGTGGTGCTGTGCCTGATTCACCCCAGGACATGGCTGGCCCTTTTGGGTGTTGAGTTGGAAAATCTGTTCCACCACTGTGGACATGGAGGCAACACCCACTGGAGAGTACTGAGAGGGATTTCTGGGCAGTTCAGGGGGAAAGAACAATAGTCTTGAGATGGTACCTATGGAAAAAAGGTTGAGAGAGAGGGGAATAAGAGAAACAAGAAGGGAAAAATGATTGCATCATGCACTCAGGGTGAGGGGGAAAAATGAGGCAAAAGAACTGGCCTATGAGGAAAATGAGCAATCAAGTCTGTCATTGCAGCCAGGAGCAGTGAGAGATTATTTTTTAGTTTTTTCCTTTTCTTTTTAAATTACCAGACAATGAGTATTTCATTCCATTTCAAAACTGAAAGCTGTTCCTTATTCATTAAAAATGTACATTCTGTAAAATATGGATCAGCAGCAGGCCCCTCTGGTGAACAGTGAATTACAGTCCTCCCAATTTGAACTAAATTATTTGTGTTGGTTTTACGATCTGAAATGCAAAGTCCTGTGCTCCAGTGCTTCTTTCCAATGATTTTAAGCAATTTTATTATAATACTTGCAGCTTTTTAATGTCAGAACAAAGCAATGCATTCATGGGTTATGAGAGGAAAAGGGAAAGGAGACCAGAAAAGCACCACTCATAACGGAAAATAATAATAAAATAGTTGTAAAACAGTCCTGTGTAGTGGAATGGGAAGAGGGGAGCAGGACTGAGTAATGGAACCTCAATGTATAGTCTCTTCAAAATATAAGTACTTCATACTGAATCATTTGACTAGACAATGCACCTACAGTTATAATTACAAGTCAACTGTGGAACATGAAGAGCCTTGTTGCCTTGTACAACACAAAAAATTTTGCCTAAGGATCACCTTTTCAAATCCAGTCTCAGTTCAACACAGTGTTGTACAGAAACTGAACTAATCTTACATAACATACATCATTAGTTGCTGCCAGGAAGGAACACCAGAAGAACATGAAGAAATGGTATGTTTTGTCCCTAAACAGAATCAAGCCCAACCTTGCCTTCATCTCAGATTTGAAATTAAAATGCTTTCCCCTTGTATTTGCTCAAAACCAACTGTGTCCTGGGACTGCATCAAAAGCAGCAGGGCCAGCAGGCTTAGGGAGGTGATCATGCCTCTCTACTCCATTCTGGTGACACTTCACCTGGTGTACTGCATTCAGCTCCATGGGCCTTGGCATAAGAAGGACTTGTTGGAGGGAGTCCAGAGCAGGGCAGTGAAGATAATCAGAGGACTGGAGAACCTCTCCTTTGAGGACAGGCTGTGAGAGTTGTGGCTGTTCAGCCCTATAGTTCCTAAAAGGGGCAAAGGAGAGATGGAGAGGGACTTTTTAAAATGGTATGTAGTGATAGGACAAGGGAGAACAGCTTTAAAGTGAGGGAAGGCAGATTTAGATTAGATATTAGGAAGAAATTCCTTACTGGGAGGGTGGTGAGGCTCTGGAACAGGTTTCTCAGAAAAGTTGCGAATGCCTCATCCCTGGAGGTGTTCAAGGCCAGGTTGGATGGGGGCTCTGAGCAACCTGCTGTAGCTGAAGGTGTCCCTGCCCATGGCAGGGGAGTTGGAACTAAATGATCTTCAAGGTCCTTTCCAACACAAACCATTCTATGATTCTGTGAGTCCCTAGAAGTTATACTTACCCTGTTAAAAGAGTAGTTTGTACTCATTTTCCCCTGAACATCTCTGAACTTACTTTATTTGAGATGCATTGAAAATAATTTCTGGGGACTGCTTTGCTACACACTTTATGCATTCCTTCCACATGTATTCATAAATATTGTATTGCAAATATATATATATATTCTAGAATTACTAATTATTCATTATTCATCAATAAGATGTAAATATATTTACAGGCCTGAGCAGTGTCCTGCTGAACACCCTTTCTCTAGTTGAAAATTGTTGAAATATCTTTGAACTTTATAGCTGGTCACCAGTGCCTGATGCCCATTCAAGTCAGTATGGATGCCTCTGTTGATTTCAGGGAGAGATAACTTTGCTCTTCAGAGTAAATTCTGCTGGCAGATACATGAAGATATTAAGGACAGCAAAACTTCTGTGAGACTCTTCCCCCTGAATGCCACAGATATCTAAGTACAAACCTGTTTAATAGTTTTGTTGTAAATTTTAAGTCCAATAATTATGTGCTCTCCAACAGTTTGGAAGACCTTTGTTTTCCAAAATTTAAGCCTTTGACTCTGTGACCATTAGAGTTTCATAGACATAATACTCTTACTATAAATCAGTGTTTACAAACAATATATTTTCAATAGGCAAAATTACAAATCTATCAAGATCTATGGTTTAAATCTTGTCCTATTCACAGGAACATATATGTTCCCTTTTTTAGAATAACACTGATACATAGTATTCCCATGTTTTACAGTTCAGACTTCTGTTGCTGTCTCTGAAATGCCTTTAGTTTACACGTTTAATCTCTTTTTCAAGTTTTTAACACTTGGCTTTGTATACATTCAGGGCTGTGTAAAATTTCACCTCTAAGTCTCCGAGCCTTTTTTTTTTTTTCCCCCGAATGTTTCACATTCTCGACTCTAAAGGCTGTTCCTCTCCAACAGCTAGTAACTATTCATGATGAAGCTGTTTATAGATGTGCAGCCTCCATTTACAACTATATTTCTATATAGCTGTCCTTAATTTGAAGGAGTGCAGAAGAAGCAACTTATGAAATCCAGATATTTCCTCATATTCCTGCAATCCACAGCAGATGCCTAGGTGATTTTAGCTGGGAGCTGTTCCAAGAGAAGACACAGAGACAGAAATTTCAGTGGTAGCTCCCTGCCAGGGCATTGCAATTTACTAGGGCTAAACAAGTTTGGTTTTTCTGAAGATGGAGAAAAGAACTTTTTACATTTTTACTACTTTTCTCAATTGGGTAAAAAGAGCCACTAGCTATAAGCACCATGTGCAATGATCAGCCAGAGACTGAAGAGGTTGTAAAGGGCAGAACCTATGAATCTTCTCCTTAAGATGACTGGGAAGGTATGTAATCAGTACATCACTGTGACAGAAAATTCTCCTTACTCTTTATTAACATTTATGAGAAGTGACAAACCCAGTAAGACTGGCCACAGGCCTTTTGTTAACTCTGCCTTACACTGCCAGGTCCCTGTCCTGTCTAGCTTGTTACCATCCCGCAGTGGGTGTCTGCTGTGTGAAGGGAGTATGGCACTGGAAATCCTTGTGTCTGGCATGCGGTTTAAGTGTGAAATAACAGCAAAGGGCTTGAAAATTGGGATCCAGGTTGTAAATGGAGGCTGCACATCTATAAACAGTTCCATCATGGATAGTCACTAGCTGTTGGAGGACAGCTGTGAGAGTTGAGAAGCAATTGCCATATATCGAAGTATGTAATATAACAAAGAAGAGAAGTAATAGAAAAGCATGGAAACACTCGGAATGATCAGCTAGATGCCCTCCCTGCCACACACTGGAAAAATAACACCCTTCAGTATCAACCAGTGCTTTGCCTGGGGTGGAGGCCAAAAGCTTCAGAAATGCAACAAAAGCCCTAGATCCTGAATGTGGGGAGAAGAGTGGGATCTGCTTTTCATCAGATCACCATTTGTTCCTCCTGTATGTCACTGAGCTTGGCAGGAACCACATGCTACAGAGCAAATGGGTGAAGAGGTTTGAGGGTTTGCTCAAATTATGTATAAAGGATTAATATAAAATAATTACTGATCTAGAATTAGAGTCAGGATTTTGCTATTTGCCACTGTTGCTTAAGCACTTACATCAGATTAACTGGTAGGTGACAATTTACAATACCTATATAAATTGTCATGGTAAGAGTCAAAGGGTAGAAAATAGAGACTGGAGTATAAACAAACACAAAACCCCTGAAGTTTATGACTGAAAAACAATTGGGTAAAAAATATGGAGAGAAGACCAGCTGTGATCAAAAGATTTAAACAGATTTTTTTTGGCAGACAACTGAGACGAGTGTATGCAAGTATTCTGTGTATGTTGACTTATATGTTTAAGTGTACATTTATGTACTTATGATCTGTTCAAGCTATAAACACCTGCTAGAATGGATGTGGATATTCTGCTGAGAAATTAACTGCAGGGTAGGCACCTGAGGCATGCAAAGCAGGTCCAGGCCAAATTGTCTGAAATCCAGACAGTGAAGGGTCAGGTCCCAGCTCATGACTCCCATAGACTTGGCCCAAGACTTCTCACCTTTCGTTGCTTGCTGCTTGGGGAAGGAAATCAGCCTGGAATGTTACAGGGAGAGGAATCCAGAGATCTACTGAATACCAGAACAGAGAACTCTGCCCTTTGGTTTGGAGCCTATCCTGTCTAAATCCTAAGGGAGAGTTAGACTCAACTATATACACATTAACATACTCAGTTTGTTGAAGGTAATCATTTTAAGATATAATCTAAGGAGATGGAAACCAGAGGAGCCAGGTCCATACTATGGTTCACAATTAAACCTGATTCTGGATTAATTTCCCTCACTTTCCTCATCTGTCCCCTGGTTTTGGTGAATAATTGTACCAAACTTTTGGCCTGTTCCAATGCCAACACAAACAGCACTGACAACCTCAAGTAACTGAACTCTATCCCTCTTGGGGAAGTAAAGCATCAGGCTTGTTGGTATAGAAAAGATAAAAATAAATTGCCCCTATTCTGAAACTTGGAAGAGGCATCTGCAATAGCAGATACCCTGAGAGTGAAGATGCTTGAAAAATCAAAGATGCATGAGCAAAAATGCACAACAGCATCTTTAGCAAATATGTGCTGAAGTTAGTGGTGTCAGCAGGAGTGCAGCACCTCTAGGGGAAAGAAAATGGAACTGCTCCATATGTGTTGAATTGGAGGCCAGTACATGAAAGAGCAGAATGTGGATCTTCCTAATGCTTAAAGAATACAGAAAACTGGGTGCTTACTAATTACGTTTTAAATTGGCTAATATGTCACCTGATGAGTATGTGCTTCTGCTGGGCCATCTGGGAGTTTAGTAGCTGCATGAGGCATTAGGTTACATTACAAAACACACAGGAATTCATTATCTGGGGCAATTCTCTTTCAGCCACCAAGCTATTTCCCCTACTTGAAGCCAATGGGTTTACTTTCCCATGAAACCTACTCTGTATTCTCTCCCTAAAATAAGTACTAATTAGCTAAAGATAACAGTCAAATAAACCACTTTAATTGGGAAACAGAAATTGGCAGTTAAACATAAAAGTGTGTATGTAAATATGCTGATTATCTTCAGAGTTTGAAAAAACATCTGTTTTCTCTGCAGAATGCAGGTATTTCTTCCCCAACCATGAAAACATTGCTATCATTGTAGTGCCTTAACTATATAAATTAAAAAGAAGTCCAAATTAATTAACTTGACACCTTGTTTTCCTATGTAGGAAATGCTGGACTGCCTTTTGCCTTGGTAATACAGTCCTTTAAGTACCTGTAGTTAGAAAATTAAAACATTGTACCCTTCATTCCTTTTTCATGTTGTGAATGAAAAGTAAAAAAAAAGTCTTCACAGACCAAATTAAAAATGGTGAGAAACATCGACATAAATTCTTTGAAAATCTTCATATTTAGTTTCTTCCTTTGAACTTTATATTGTACCTTATGCATTTCAAATCCTGTTGAGCTAGTTCAAACAGAGACTTGTGATCACATTAATAAGCTATGAACCACAGAATTATTGAAACAATGTCAATGATTTGGTGTCAAAATCTTCAGGACAATATATATGTTCTTGTGCAATGTCCCAGCTCTGGAATCATTTTCTAGTGGAAAGACATTCTATCAGAACGTTTTCAGCCACCTCTACTCTCCAGTCTTACAAGTTCATTCACTGTAAAGCAGCAAGATCATAGAGTGATTATCCTCTCTATACACCTTGGTTTTTTTAGCATGAGTGTAGTTATTACTGAGATGCTTGTCTCCATTCTGTGACAGAATTAACATATGTAAATGTGACAGTAGGTTACATCTACTTGGACTGAGCTTAATCTCATTTTTGAGATCCTTGAGCATGCATTAAATTTTAAATAGCACAGAATTGTCACAGCTAAACAAGTTTGCAGGACTGAAGTAATCACAAAGCTAATGGGGCTCAATTTTTGTGAAACCTATGTGGGATCAGCACGGAGTCTCTAATTTTGATGGTGGGGATAAATGCTTGTTTTATTGTTCAAAATAATAATTTTGTTTAATTGTTTATTTTAAAAGGGGAAAGTCAAAGCAGATACTGAGGCAAATGATGTAAACTCATCACTGAAGTTAATGTTATCTTAAAACCATGCCTGTGAGCTTAGAGCCAGCTGACTCTCGAGGCTACTTTAAATTGAGTGAATGTCTGAGAACCTCATGTCTGTTATGCAATAACCCTGAAGACTGTAGATATTTCTTAGAACCATCCCCTGTTTGGGAAACTCTTTGTCCTGTTCAATAATTTGTTTGGAAGAGTCCTGTGGGATATGGACCTGGAGCGAAGAGAGAGCCATAGAGCTGGTTGATTGTCAAGGATCACCTCCTCAGTTTGCAAGCACGGTTCATCCTGACACAGAAGACATCAAGTATTCGTGGCAGTAGGCCTGGTAGCTGAACAAGGAGATCTTGATAGAACTTGGCCATAAAAACAAAGTGTACAGAAAGTGAAACCAGGGACAAAAAACTCCAGGAGAGATATACAGACAGTATCTAAATGGAATGGGGGCTCTCCTTGGTTATACCATCTCTGAGCTGGGAATGAGCCCCTCCAGCCTAATTCCCAGGAGGGGGAAATGCTTTCAGGGTCCTTATATAGGGATATCGTTTGGAAAGCCAAAGGCCATCTGAAGTTGAACCTGGCTGTGAAAGACAACAAGAAGGCTCCTACAGTCTTCCTCCAGTCTGCAGAATGTCACCTGCCATTAGTCAGCAGAGACTGTTGTATGGCAGGGCCAGGGGGAAAAATGGCCTTGCCTTCAATGCTGCATGCAAAGGTGAGCAGGTGGCAAGGCCTATTGAACACCAGAAGTTTGATTGCATAGTCCTTAAAGGCCTCTGAAGGTCACTGTAAACTTGGACAGAGGACCAAGTAGGTAACTCTAACTTTTAATTAAAAGTCTATCATTTAACAGGAAAGTTTCTTCTTCCCTCCCTTAGCAGTGTTCTTACTTCAATCCTGTGGTGTTCTTATTGAATTCATATACAAGCCCTTATTCCCAAGTTCTTCTAACCTATCATTATTTGCCTGATTCCCCAAAACAGCAAACTCTCTGCTTGTTTAAACACAGGGTATGGCAGCAAGAGGACAGCATAGAAACAGCACTTGGAGCAGGGGATTATGCACTTGTTAAAAATAACCATAGTAAAAAGATGTGGTGCCTGCATCAGCTTACATGGAAGTTTTAGTCCTTGGGCTACTTGCTCACATTCATCCCCAGAAAAATATCCATTAGAAATTTGCAAAGCTCCAAATGTGAAATGCCTTGAGACATTTGTGCTAGAATACTAGTTGCCTAAGAGGTTAAAAATACTTGGAAAGCCTCATGCTCTGCAGTATATGTTCTGTGATGAGGAAGCACTGCTGGAATGAATGCAGCTGTATTTTCAGCTGGGTAAACTGTTTTCCATAGACTTGCTCCATTATCTGGGGTCTGCAATCCTGTTTCCAATTATGGGTCTTTCTTTTTCTCATTCCAGTGAGGGAAATGTGTTCTTAATGTCAATATTACAAACAGAGTTGACTGAAAAGATCCAAAATAGAGGGTCAGAAAAGAAAAAAAGAAAAAAAAATGAAAAGAGGAATGGATTAAAAATAAATCTGCTTGTTTTGAGCCAGAGAGAGAACTGATAAAAACAATAGGGAGACAACGTTTTAACAGTCTGGAGAAAAATGACTAAGTAAAGTACAACAGATATCAATTGTTCATAGCCATTAACAGACTTACTGACCTCTTTTTCTTTCTGGAGAAGGTATGAAGAAACATTAGATTGCAGCAGCAGTGTTCCTGCAGTCTGTAGCCTTAATCAAGAGAGAGGCCAACAGGGTGTTATTGCTAGAACTAACATGAGTGCAAAATTCTTACCGACAGAATTAATCAGATTATCAACAGATTTATCAACTCCATCTGCTACCTATTCCTATTTCAAATCGTAGCATCTCACCACTAAGAAATCTCCAGCTTTCTACAGGCAAGAAGGAGAAACTCTCCCAAATGGTGAGGGCTGAATGAGACTGCAAGCACTACTACTGTCCTTGCCCAAATTGTGGTCAGCTTACACAGCTGAAAACTCTCCCAGAGATAAAAGCCAAGGAGCAGAGCAACTCTGAATCCTAATTGCTAGCAAAAGCTCCCTGTGCGACTGTGCCAAGATACATCATCAGCACAATGTAGCAGCACAGAGTGAAGTGGTGCAGATAATTTTCATCATTCTTTAATGACAAAAATGCCCACTGAAGATGAAAGCTTTTAAGCTCCCATCAGCATGTGAATGTTTCAATCCCCATCTCTCTGGGTATCCCAGGCTTTGGAGCAGGTTGCAAGGGCATAGAGAGGAGGAATCCTTCTGCCAGAGATGACCAGCTGGGCAGTTGTGAACACGCCCTTTCTTGACTGAAAAACCTCATGGGGAGCTGTCTTTAGTAGGTCTCAGCTTTTACTAGTGCCCAGGACCCCTTAGCATCAGACTTCGTGTACAGACATAGCACAGACCTTATTAGTGATCTCCTCAGGGCCATGGGCACAGCATGAGCATTCACACTTACATTTTTAGAGCAGACAGCCGGCAATGATCACAAAATACAGAGCTGGCAGGGTAGGCCAGCGTGCACCAAGCGGGCAATAAGACATTTTTATTTCTCTCATTGTATAGCAGAGTGTTTAGGTATTGGGGTGGTTTTGAAAGTTTGCTTTCCTCCTGACTCCCCCAACCCCACCCTCCAGTTAAACGCATTTCCGTCATAACTGAATTGATTTTTGGTCCCAGAAAGGTGAAGGCATCTATTAAGCAGGAGTGTGCTGGCTGCAGGGCAATGTGTTCATGGAAGCTGCACGCACAGCATGGTAATTCTTTTCTTTGCTACTCCGTTGTTTTGTCATGAAAGCAAAGCCTAATTGAAGATAGTCAGTCTTTAATGAATACAGCTTTCTGTAATTTCCAGCTGTGGCATTGTAAGCAGCATTTATCTGCATGAAAAGGACTTTCTGTGCCCATATTTCATTTTGATTTGCATCTGTGCCCATATTTTGCCCTTCTGATCAGGTTGACAGTTTTCATCTTTATTAGTTCTGCCTCTCACTTCTGTGTTCCTATTTGTGTTAGAAAACAGAAACAGAATCCCAGAAAGCCCCTGATTGGTTGTGTTACCTAATATTTTATTAGAGTGTTCCTCTGAACTTGATGATTTAAATTAATTAAATTCTCTTTGCTTTTGCTTAGTATTTTTCAACTCACTTTGTTGTAGCACTTCAGAAGTTTTCTACCACGTTATTTTTGGTCACTCTCCACAGCACCACTGTGTCATGGCAACACACTTTTTAATTAGTTTCACCACAGTCATCAGCTTTGTGATTATCTCCACGTCTTGAACACCTGGCCTGACTTTAGAAATGACTTACCATCTGGTCAAATACTGGGTAATTATAACGATTTAATGGCAGGATAAAACAGTGTTTGTTAAGAGACTTGATTGTTCTCTCAATTCCTTCCCCTCATGCAGTTTGGTTGCATTACTTCAAATTAAATTAAAATCTCATCATCAAGTTATCACTCTTGGGTGTTTTTTTTTTTTGTTTTTGGTTTTTTTTTTTTTTTTATCCTTCATTCACAATACTCATAAGCATCTCATGGAGTTAGTTTAGTTTTAGACTCTCCAGACATTGTGTCTCTAAGAACAGTGTGAATTACTGCTTTAGACTTGCTGATATGATACTTACTGTATAACTTGCATTGCATATCAGTAAATGAAGCAATAAATGGGTCTTGTCTGGAAACTGAATGCTGAGACAACTGCAGGGGAGCCATTTGTCAGGAACACACACAAATGGAATCTCACTAATGTGATACAAAATGGTGGGATTTTTTTCTGCAAAATAATTTAATACTACTGTATGCATACTCTTGGCAGCTGATATGCTCCATCATGCTATAAATAAGCTGATTCTTGTGAAAAAGTCAGTGGATTGGATAACAAACCATGCAGACTTGGCACTTTATGATTGGCTCATTTTATGACACTTGGGTGAATAGGAGTTTATTTTCTCATTAGGTACTGGCTGAGAAAAGTATTTGTGAAGCAACTTCTCCAGCTATTTTTTTTTTTGTATACTTATAGAAGCTGCATTGGAAAAGTAAATAGATGTCATTCATATAACTTTGACATTATGCAAAGGAAAAACTGCTCTCTAGATTTTTTAATGCTTAATTCCTTTCAGTATTTCTAGTTTGCAGCAGTATATTGTTGTAATTATTCAGATTGTATGATGATAATTATGTTAACAAAAGCAATAATGAAGTATCTTTCTATTGGGAAATGAATGAGAAGAAGTACCCTTTTGTAATTTTTTTTCAGGTACTACTGGCAAGGAAAAAAAGGCCTATTTCATTTTCTAGGGATTCTTTCTTGTACAAACAAAAGAGTATTACATTAATTTCTCAACCAGGTCCCTGGGAAACTAAATACTTTCGTCATGTAATACTTCCTCCTAGCAAACATCAAGTTTAGTCTGTTAAAGCACCAAGGTCTATAAAACAAAGGAAACATTATCAAAGGTGAAGAATGGAAGGGGAAGTGGAATTAATCTGGAAAGCAAGTGATAATCAACAATATTGCCCATGTATCAAATAAAAATCCCCCTATTATGTCCAACACATATAGGATATGACAGGGCAGACTGAAACTTGACCTCTACCCGCTGGAGAATACACCATCATTCTTTGAAGTCACAGTTGTTGTCTCCTGAATGAGGGGACGGAGCCCAGGTTTGACCCAGACACTGCACTTCCCAGAGTCTCTGCAGGCTGGGCTGCTTCCTCACCTCTGTCTCATACCTTCCCCTTTCTGAGGTGCAGGGAGAGCTCACAGACTGTCCCACACTGCTGCTCTCTGCTGCTTCAGCAAAACACCCTCTGTGGTGTTGTCCATCAGGAAACTATTTCAGCTTTTGTTTGCTTGGGAAAACTACCTCATTTCTTAGAAAATTTGCAACTTTATTTGCAAAGGAATCCATCTGCAGAGTTTTCAGAACCATGAAAGACAAGCTGCCTCCCTCCTCCCTGCATCTCACTTTGTGCTACCTACCTGACTTCTGATCCTAAGCACATTTGCTGCAGGCCTTAGGTGTGCCCCTTGCCTTGTTAGATATATATTTTCATTCAAATTCTTAAAACATAATAGCAGTTAAACCAAAATACCTCCACATAAAAGCCGTGTGAGACCTGGTGAGAGAACATCAGCCTCTCCATAAGCCAAGTGCCCCTTTCCTTGCTTACCTGAAGGTGACAAACTAACCACTCTCAAGAACTTTAAGCCTTCTGTTTGCGAAAATAAAAGCCCTAGAAAGCCTAAAAGAACTAATGGGAAGACAAACAAAAAGAACTTTCTTAGTATATGAGTAATCATCAGTATAACCTCAACTTTTCATGAGAGGAAAATTATTTTTGCAATAAATTTTATAATCAACCAAAATCCAAACAATTCTTATTTATTTAGAAAATTCAGATAATTGCATTTTGGTTAAAATCTTTTGACCGGGACTCTGCCCCTGCTACAAATTCTAATGGAAAAATTTACGTCTTCACTCTGCAATCAGTTCCACTTGGATGAGCTCTTACGCAGAACCACAGTGGTGTCAGATTGCAGAACTAGGATCATGGCATTGCAGCTCCACTGTGGTCTCAGGCTTTTCATGGCATAATCCTGAATGACAAATACCTAAATCTTCATCTGATAATCGACTTATCTAGAAAGTCCGAGGAACAAAACCTCAAAGTTAAAGCAAGATAATTGTTGACATGCGTAAGGATGTGGTACAAGATTTTGTTTAGTTTTTGAATCATCCATTCCTTTCATAAGTAAAACACTCTCAGATGTAAAATAGTAAAAGATGGGAATTAGTTTGTCTTGCTTAGGTGTGACATTCTAGATGTGGTATGAAACAGCAGCAAATTCTTCCCACTGTCATTACATTTTTTCATGTGGCATGAGGGATATGATGTGGAATGGAGGAATTCTCCCACACACAGTCTGCTTGCTCCACAGTCTCCCAAGCCCACTTCTTTGTCCTCTCATGTGTCCTCAGTCCATGTGGTTATGTTGACTGCAAAACAGATCAGAGCAAACAGCCAGCTCTGGATTAAAATTCACTGAACCCACAGCAGATCCCTCTTCTGGTGCTCAGCCCTTGTTGTTGCTGAAGGGTGAGACTGAGTGAGGGAAGTGATTAGGGAGGAAGGAAAGGGCTCCATTTGGTTGCTCAGGTGGCTGGTACTGGCTGAAGATGCTCGTGGGTGTAGCAAGTGCTCTGGTTGATCTCAGCAGACACAGACACTAGGAAGCATTTCAGGAGTCACTTGTTTCTCCATCTTAGCTAAGTGTTCCCCAGCTCAGTGACACTGCTTTCAGCCAGGACCTCTACTGAAGTTCCACAGAGGTGCCTCTCTCAAGCAAATTGTTGCCCTGCTGACACCAACTCACCGGTATGGTTTTGGTATACATAGGGAATATAAATCAAGACTTACAGAAATAAAAGCCCCACTGATTGCAACAGAATCAGGACGTCACTTGGGAAGAGAATGAAATTACTATACAGAGGTTGAGTTAACCCAATATGAAAAAAATTCAGGGTACAAAGCAGGTGAACAGAGGTGGTCTTAGTGCTAAAGAAAGTAACTGCTGGGTCAAAACTTCAAGAAATTCAGGGAATTCCTTTTATTCATAAGTCCGTTGACATTTTAGTCCCACTAATTTATGTTTACATGGGAATAATATTATTTCCCATATATTTAATTCAGTTTTATAATAGCTAGGTCTTATTGTTCCAAAGTCATAAATTTGAAGTCACTAAATCTAATTTCAACTCAAAAAAATGAGATATAGGTTGTGAGTTTAATAACCTTTCTAATGAAACATGAGGTATTCCTAGCAGAGGACAGTTTAAGACCAATTGGTTGATCTACAGATTTATCAACTAAAAGAACTAAGGAAATTTGCAAAACCACAAGCAGTGCAAACAAGTAAAATAAATCATATTTAAAATATCAGCATGGAAGTTAAACTTTGTGCCTTGATATTATTTAAGATGTTATGGCTGAAACTAATAGAAGATACGGAAAACTGAAAAACTAGACTTTATTTTCATTCCCATAGGTGTTGCAATAAATATCAGCAGAGAAGACTGGCGTTACAGTGTTCACGTTTCATTTTCTGTAATGAAAGTATGTTAGGAAAGAAGGAAATAAAAATGTTGGGGAGGGAGCTGAGTCATGTGGCTTAGACTCTGGATATGATACTGAGATAGCAGCAGCCAGAAGGGGCAATACTCAATCCGCCCTTGGCTGCAACAAGTCAATCCCCAGGGGAACTTCCACTTGAAGTACTGAAGAGGGCATCCTGTTCTTGCAATCTTTTGCATAAGTTACTTCTCTATAAGTGCTATCACTTTAAAGAATGGAATCAAATTAATTTTCTTCTCTGTCCTCTACACTTCTCCTAATACAAGTTTTTTCTCATATTTCCAATTTGGTGGCAGGTTTGTCTGGGCTGCAAACAGGGACTGCACCCAGAGCATCAAAGTTATAGGATGATCCAACTGAACCCAGAGAATACATTAATTACTTCAAAGACAGTAGCATATTCAAAACTCCAGGTGAAATCTAGCCACTGCTGGAAGGAAGACAGCGGGACTGTGTTAGCATGTGTGACTCCAAGTGTCTCTGGAAAACAAATAATCAATTACCCCGGTTGGGATATATCTTGAGCCTCGTTAGATGTGGTGTTGGTAATGCTGAGGTCACAGCAGTATGGTTTAGTCTCCTAGCTTAGGTTTTCAGTCCATGTGCCTAGGAGAAAGGTGTGCTCTCCCGGTTCCCCCCCAGCCACGTGGCCGCCGAGCCCTGGGCAGAGGACACAGAGGCCACACAGCTTGGAGAGAGTGCAGCAGAGGGAGCTTTANGGTTTCTGGGAAGGACACACGGGATTCTGGGAAGGGGTACACTTGGAGTATTCTGGGAAGGGGAAGAAACACATGGAGAAGGGTAAACATACATTTTAAACAATATTAAATCATCAGTTCAAAGTATTATCAGTTACATTTTGAATCCATTCCCACAATCAATCAAAGAAACAAAACCTTCCAACTAGCATTCTTACAGACTGATTTGTATATAGCCTTAGCTAAGCTATGGGAAAACCCTATGAAGCTTGATGTTCTTCTGGTGCAGACTTGATAGCTCTACAAGTGAATACAGAAGACTTGCTTGGCAATCAGATGTTATCCTCAAACAAAGCTCCTTTCTTCTTTTTTTTTTTTTTATTTTCTTTTTTCTTTTTTGTTCAAGTTCATGACAGTTATCAGCAGAGATTCCATTAGTGATCCATCTACTCTGATATTATTTCTCAGAAAATCTGAATATTTTAAATAAATGGGCAAGAAATCTTTGTTAGCATTTTGTAATAACCTATTAATTCCCCTTCATTAGTATTAGCCCTATGCTTCAAAATAGGAGGATTTCTATTTCTCTAGTGAAATTTCTAATGGCTATAGCAGTGCCACCAGAAAATATTGTTGTACAGCTTCTAGGTATTTTAGCAAGAATTTAATCATTCAGAAAATGCTGTATGTTTACAAATTTTATGGTAAAATTACATGCAACAGACGATGTTTTCTGTCTGTCCTGATGTCTATATCTCTGATTGTAGGCAATTCTCTGGGCAGAACAGCTTCTCAGGGACCAGGATTTGCCAGCTAGTTTGAGACTCCTGCAACGTTTTCCTTCCTGTGATTTGTTGTCTGGAATTTATGTATGAAGGCAAACAGAGAAAGGTTAACTATACCTTGTACTCCGTGACACTGATTTTTCTTTGTTCTAAATCAATGTATTGTCCCCAAATTCTGCCATTTTTTAATCAGGTGAATTGCATGTCAGAAGTGTCTGAGAAAATGGTGTCTGAATAAAGGTCAATGTAAGTGTGGGTATCAGTAGCTAAGTCCAGTAGCTCAAGAATTTTGTTCATTGCCTTGAACCAGCAATTAGTGTAATAGCATTACTGCTAAAATGATGCTGGCGAAGCCTCAAAGGCCACACCAGTCATATATACTAGCTAGAATCATAGCAAGCTTTCCTCTGCTGACTACATGAGAGCAAGTGCATACCCACACTACACACTGTGTCTGAGCAAGGGATTGCTTGCCCTGTTGTTCATGCCCCTGGCCAGACATAGTCCATCATCGCTGTGAGAAGCCACCAGGCATCGTTCAGTGGGTTGATGAGTGACAGGCTCTTGCTGTTGCAGTCGTCCCACCTACAGCTGGCTAGAGCCCCACCAGCTCCAGCAAATGCATTTACAGAACAATGTTGTCTTTGTTGGGTATTAAGAGCATTTGAACAGCTGCACTTCCATAGGAATATAGTCCACAAATAAAGCTTTGCCTGTATTTATGCCCAAACAGAATCTCTCCTTCACACCCAATTTCAAGGGCTACAGATTGAACACAGTATTTACATTTCATATACAGGCAAGATGTCTGGAACCCTTATAAAAACATCATTATTTTTATATTCTGTAGATGCAGAACCATAGGCTCATTATGCCAAAGCCATGCCAAATCAGAGACTAACACCTACACCTGATTATGAAGCAATATTATTTTTTTACTAAAAAGTATTTATGTTATATATGGTATTTCCATCATGTCTACAATAGCACCAGTGATCAATTATAAATCTTGCAAAGCTTACTTGCCTCACTTGTCGAGTGGTTTATTATGAAAAGGTCCCTGAAGAACATCAAGTGACATAAGTTATTCCACATTAAATGGAAAATTGATCTAGTGGCTAAAGAAACTAATGTAGTCATGTTTTCTGTACCAGGAACCTTGAATTTTCAACTTGCTAGTGTTTGAAAAGAAATCTAGTGCACTTCATGTTACTGTAGTAATTTCTAATGAAGTATTCCAAAGAGGTAGTTTTTCCAAGCAATCAGAAACTGAAGTAGTTTTCTGTTGGACAACCTCACAGAGGGCGTTTTGCTGAAGCAGCAGAGAGCAGCACTGTAGGACAGTCTGTGAGCTCTCCTTGCACCTCAGAGAGGAGAGGGTATGAGATAGCAGAGGTGAGGAAGCAGCCCAGCCTGCAGAGACTCTAGGAAGTGCAGTATCCAAAATGAGGGCCTGGAGCACAGGTTTGGCCCGGACACTGCACTTCCCAGAGGTTTGTTGCCCTAGGAGTTTACAAAAGGGCTCAGAAATGATGCCATCTGATAGCTAATTGGACAAAAACATTTCTGGTTAGCAGACATCTCAGTTTTCTGTGATATTTTAGATAAAATGGTTCTCTTGGATGAACTGGAATATTAGAACAAAAATCAATGGACTTGTGTGAAGACTTCCCTCCTTTGAGTGGCTTATCATTAATCAGGTGAAAACCAGAGCAGCAAACAACAGACAGATTGTAAACTAACCTGAGCCTAAATGCATCACAACCGGTCTGGTACTTGCTGATTTTTGGTCTCAGTCTATCAAGTAACAAATGCAAATAGGTTTCCGTTGTGTCAGTATATTGACAGACAAGGCTATGGCTTCAGCATTTAAGTCTTTGCAGAGAGCACAGCAAACTCAATAACATGGATTCTGTCACTGGTCATCTGGAAGATATAGCACCTCTTTTACCACAGTGTAGCAACTGAAGTTAATGTAAACATTTACATGGCCAGTTGAAAACCCAGGAAAGTCCAACCTTTATCAAAAATCCAGCAGCCATCCATACCTATTCAGGACTCCAGCAGTTAGCTCTAAAGGACAAAAATGGGTGGGCTATTACATGCAGAGCTTCTCTGATTGTATCTCTTTATTGCTACACACATATGGGTCAGGAGTAAAGGGAGTGGGGCCAGTTCTGCACACCCTGTGCCTCACTTAAAAAATCCATTGCGCAGGCTTATCCCAAGATCTTCATTCGCGAAGTCCAGCCAACAACAACACAGATGGGTGGACTGAAGTAGGAATTCAGAAAGAGTAAGGTGTGTTCCCTATTCAGTCTCATTTTTCTTTAGAAGAAATTGCTTGTTAGGTCCACATCTGATGTGCAGAATTGTGTCTCAGTATATGCAGATCCCCTTCCTGCCCCTTCAAGCAGTGGCAGGACTGTGGATGGCCCATGGCACATACATAATGATGAACAGTGTCTGGTATTGCTGTGTACATGCTGTTGAGTCCTCTGTGACAGACACATATCAGCTGTGACAGCAATCCTGTTGAAGCCAAACTGGTATCTTCTGAGTTCTGCTTTGGAATAAGGATGGCCCAAGATCTCAGTCCTGGTGGATCACTTCTTAAGATGGCCCTAAACACGCATGTCCTTTAGGACAACAGCAACAGAAGTCCTATTTCCCTGGTGATGCTATCACCAGCTTCCAGATCAATGCTTAGAACCAGCCTGAGCAGAAGTACTTCTTCCTCATTCAGGGAGGAGCACTGATGTCCCCCCATAACCTCCATCTACAGAGCACAGTGTAGATAAAGAGAAACAGAGTGGAAAATTTACTGGAAAGTTAATTGAGTGCCATATAATGCTCATGCAGCTTACACTGAGTTCTCCAAAGTTCTCCAAAATAGTCCTCAGAGAAGCCACCAAGTTCATCCCACATGGCCTTTGAAAGAGTTATGCTTTTTATTCAGTGAGGAAACTGCCAAACCTCTAACACAATGTGATCAGGGACAGTCAACCACCTTCACTGAGAGCCTCCTTTTCTGAAGGAGGCAACAAGACAGGGTCCAGCAGACAAATAATAGAAACTCATAGGAAAGCCCCACACAGCTCAGAAATCACCACTGACATGTCAGTATGAAGAGTCTCCTGTGCAGTGAATTCTACACTTATAAAGTAGATACAGAAAGAGCAAGTAGGGGAAGTGAATGGGGAAGGTTAATTTAGTAGTACTTCACTCCCACTTAGGAGGCATGCAGAGGACTACGCTGAGCTCTGTGAAAAACAGTGAGGAATCAAGTAGAGTGAGACTTGGGACTTCAACATCCAGAGGGATTTGCTCATTTATTTCTCTCCATATCAGTCTGCTGCTTGAGAAACTATATGAAGAGTTTAAAGGTTTATATTTTGGGGGAAAAAAAAAAGGAATCCACATTGTGCAAATACATAACTTTTTACTTCTCAGTATTATTTTTGCTGATGAGGTTGCCAAAGAAAAGGATAATATTTGCACTAAGGAAAGATACACTCTATCCTCTGAAAACCAGATGTCATAAAAAAGCAAGTGGGAAGTTTTCTCTCTGCTTTAAGGGGTCCATAGCAGATTATTTGATAATACCTATTTTGATAAGATAAATGCTTTCTGCATGAAAAGTGACACTTCTCCAAACTGTGTACAGCTACATATTGTCATGGTAAGTTACTTTATCAAGTAATTGCTCTCTTTGCAAAAGGTCGTTCTACGTGATTTTAATAGATTTAGTGGAAACTAGAAAATGGCATCTGTGTTAGTTTTAAAGAAAGCAAATTCTGTTGCTTATGAAGTTTTATTAGTTTCTTTGATATGCAGATTTTTATTAGCTGAGTATGAAATAAAAGGCCATGGAGGCTGTACATGAGAGATAAGTATGAGCATTCACATACTCATGCTTCAGCTCTTCTTTTGGGGATAGGTTTTGAATTTACATTACCACGGACGATGTCTGAAGGGTGAGATTGCCACCTGTGTTTTTAGGCACAGCAAGGGAAGCATGTTAAGGAGTACTTAACTTTGCTTTTCTGGCAAACAGCATGGAGAGTATCTCTTTTCAAAGTAGAAAGAATTTGAGGTTTTACAGGACATTGCAATGCTTTCAATAGGTTTTGTTGTTTGATTTTAGAAATACCTATACCTGAGTTCCTGTTGCCTCTTCATCTCATTCCATTTCCTCCATGTCCTTTACACAAGAGGGCATGGTAATATTTTATGCATCCAATAAACATACATATATATGTAAATAGGATCTGAGCATAAAGCCTCCTTTGATGCCTGCAACTACCTCAAATTAGTTTATAATATGTGTACCTAATCAGAGTACACAATGACAACAGTGACATTTTACACCCACTTGGTTTAGGAGTAACTAAACATGCAATACTCAGGGCAATGATGAGTGAAAGCCCTAATTTTAACTTCATTCAGCTAGTACTTTAGATCCAAGCAATCCATTTTTAAGCCTGTGCAATTAATTTTGTTCTCATACATTAGAACAGACTAGCACAGGAATGCATAAATCCAAAAATCTATTTTTACTTGAATTTTAAACAAAGACACCTCAAATTCTGTCTTTCAAGTTGCATTGATTATAATTGCTGAGAAGACCTTAAAAGTAAAGATGCTGATTCTTTCATTTTCTTACATCCAGAAGTCACATTATGTAAATGTCCTCTTCCTCTTTAATTTTTCCTGAGAAAAAAATCTCAGAAAAAGAAATTCTGAAATGAAGCATTTGAAAGTTTTACTGACCCAATATACCAGCTTATTCTGATAAACATATTAACATGCTCCTAAAAGAAATTTGATGTAAGCAGGAACTGTAAGCTTTTTGCCTTCCATTCACTTGTTCACTCTTTTTCTTCCATTACAGAGGGATCAACAAATACCACAGAAAACCTCTTAACTAGGTTCCAACATAATACCCTCTTAAAAATAGACTGGGTCCTAATTTTTAGGAATACCCCAGAAATACACCTGATATCCATGACATCTTTTTGTAACCTAAATATTATATCTAAGGGACCCAAATTAGATCCACTTATTGATCCAAACATGAACTGTTATTTAATGTCTTGAAGCAGAGAGACAGTCTATAAACTGGAGGATACGACTAAACTACAACTGAAGCAACCCAGAATAGCTCTTGGGCTTATACCTCTCTACCAGCAGAAGTAGGCAAGGCTCTAGCTTTCTCCAACCTCTCTCCCCATGTCTTATAACTCCCCATACTGAAACAGTGATTGTGCCGTGAGATACTGATTTGGTCATGTGGTTCTGTGACAACTTCACTCACACTGTATGACAATTTTCCTTCCCATTTGCTTAGAGGACGTCAGAGACCTAGCAGCAACCCTTACAAGAAAAAGTATTTTCAAGTAAAACCTTTGTTGTCAGAGCTTATTTATCTGTGGAACTGTAATTTCTTAGCTATTATTTATTTTATGCTTTACTGTAGTTTTACAGTAATGGAAAAGGTATTTTAAACAACTTTAAGAAAAACCAAATCAAACAAAACCAAAATTGCAAACACACAAAACCACACCGTGTCTTTTACAACCAAACAATTAGAAAGTTGAGCATTAGCTGGGAGTTTGTTGCCATTTCTTACCTACAATTGAGCATTAAAATACAATAGTAACTTGTGTAAATACTGAGGTGGACTTAGTAGGAATGTGCAGCTTTTTACCCATGAAATCATCTGACATGCATCTGTAAAACAATTAATACTAACATTAGACATGTAAGATACTTTCCTGAAGTTAGACTCAAAAGCATGATAAACCATGATTGAATCCCAGTGAGTCCAAATGTGCTCTGCAAATTGCCTGGAAACAGGGTCAAAGAGATTTGGCTACTCACATGAGAAGCCTTTGTGGCAGAAAAGATGTGAAGCCATGTGGAGCAGACTATGAGGCTATCTGTGAAGACAAGTTTTTTAAATGTTTAAGGACTGATAAGTGAGACAGACAAAAGGAAGTGTAAATATGAGAGACATATGAATGTTCTTACAGATAATGACATTTTGGTAGAGGAACAAGCTGGAGCACCAGCTATCTTTTCAAAATATCATTTCAAGACCTGTAAAAAACCTCTTGTCTAAGTCTATTTTTGTCATTCAGCTCTGAGGTCAAGATCAGAGGTCTCATATCTACATACATTTCAGATAGTGGAAGCAGTAAAATTTAATGAAAATGCATCACATGGCAAACTATCAAATTAAGAGTGTAATTGTATTTATTTAAAGTATAGACTAAACTATCTAACAGCAGTTTCTTGCTAGATAAGCATTTACAGGAGCCTGAATTTTTGTTTGTAATGACTTGTATGCCTACTGGTTCTCCTCTAATGAAAATAGGAAATACAATGAGCATGAATGAATATATTGCTACCAGTCTGGGAATAAAAAGATATATTACTTTTGTTGGAATGTATGTCTAATAGGTTAAAATAGTTACTATGTTATTTTTCCAATGTTGCATGTGTTTCTTTAAGTACTTCTCTTGTTTCACCATTTATGCACTGAGTGCTGACTGTATCCTTCCATCTCATGTCTGTGAAACAAATCTCCCCCCTCTCCCAAGTAGATTCCTTGTTACTGTTATCCCGACAGCTCACTGCTATTCAGTATCTGAATATTCTGAAAATCACTATTCCTCCAGATCCAGAAGTGACTTGCTCAAATGCCTTGACTTTTTGTGTGCTGCTTTATTAGAGCCACATTAACAGAAATGTCTGGGTGTGTACACCCAGTGGTTCATTAGGCTGGCTAAACAAATGATCACCTCATTTCTCAGAGGTCCAAATCCTCATATTGGACCCAGCTTTCCTCTCTGAGTAGAAAGTTGCATAGCCTTTGTGTGCATATTGCCATGCTCCTTCCTCAACGAGTCTGAAAAAAGTCACGTAACTCAATGAGTCAAGTTCAGCATATCTCATCCACATGCACCTCAAAGCACCAAACCCCAGAATTCTATGAAATCATGTGGCATAAGGTGTGCTACAAATGCCCAGAACTAGGAAAGCAGTGAGGCAAGATTTTGTAATTGAAGTTCAGCACCAGACATGCTGAGCTGAAACAATTATGAAATTAACCTCAAATTTGTATGCATATAAGAAGGTCATACCTTTTTCGTCATATGAGAGAGAATGATGGAATTATTTTAAACAAATACTTGAGGTTCTGGTAAAGGTGCTGCTAGTGACCTCTGTAATAGCTTATGTCAGCACGGGTTGTTAAATACAATAATTAAAGATGCTACTTTACTGCATAATATCCTCACCATAACTTATGGGAATAATGGCTCTCCCTCATTACAATAAAGCACAGTACCATTACCTTTGTGCTTCGCATAAGGGCATATTAGACATGAACAAGGGGATGGGTCCATTCACTGCCAGATTTGATGGGCTCAGTTGGTAGAGAGTGACACAACTGTATATTGTTACACTGGTGGAAATGCAAAGAAGTGGCTCCATGAAGGGGGGCAGGGGTGGGGAGGGGAGGACAGGAAGGAGAAGAGAAGGGGGATCAAAACAATTACACAAGACTCCGTGCTGTTTTCTCCCTGAAGGGTCAAATTCACAGTGCAGCACTGAAGTTTACTGTAGTGCAAGGTCTCCAGGTCCTGCAGCAACTCACCTCACTGGAGGCAACAGAAGAGCATTGCTTGCTTTCAAACACAGTTAATCAGAACAGCCAGTTACAGAACTTCTCAATCATCCTGAGTCCTCACTTTGCCAGTTGACTAAAATATTTTAAAAATTTTATGCTACCATTAGTTTCAAAGCCTCAGCCATCAGCCTGTAAATTTAGACAAAGCCTGGATCTTGAAAAGTTACACCCTGCTTGTGTCTGATTTGTCATCAGTGTTTATTTTTGTGCCAAGACTTGGGCTTTCCCACTAATCAAGATTTGAAATACGTAGTCATAAAGTGCTCTCTAGCAGTGGGCTATCAGATTACTAGTAGAAAATTATTTTATCCTTAGCAAAGACACTAGTGGTACATTCATTACAGGAAAAAGTATATCTTTGTATCTACAAGGCTGGTACATTTTGCTTGGGTCATTTAACTCACTACCTGTAGGACTTACTGAAATTCTCATTTGTCTCTGTATTTACTGAACTGCAGGACATATTGAATGTGTAGTGGTGTAGGAGCCTGGATCAGGATGCATGAATAGGCTGGCATTGAGAGAAGGGTCTGCTTCTCCACCTCTCCAGTGGGAAATCCAGTTCTCTAACTTGAACAGAAATAGTAAAAATATCCTTCTGTGTGTCAAGATGTAATATCAGTAATAATTAGTCTTTCCTGAAAGGGACAAAACAGGAAAGAAGAGATGGTAACACAGAAAAGCAAAATAATGTCAAGTTAAAACCTCTTCATGTTGTCAGAAAGAGCAGCCTAGCTGGTGATGTGTTTGTATTAGGGATGCCCAAAGGGAGGGACAAAGAGGACAAAGGTGCCTTTTGTTAACGCACAAACCAATTCATGCCAGAAGCAGAGTCCGTGCTCCTTCCACAAAGTTCTTGTAACAAATAGCATTTTAGAAGCTAAATGTTTTCTGGAAATCAATTTAAGATGGCCACTCTGCTTAATCAGCATGAAATTCAGTTTCTGCATCAGATTACTAAAACATACCATTACCCCCAAGGGCTTAAAATTCCTGCAGTTTCATATCAGTCATTTTGCCATGAGCACTGCAATTCCCATAACATGATCCAGGTCTTGGAAAAAAGGGTAGGAACAGTTAAAATACCAACATTAACTTGTCTGACACAGGCTACACTGATAAAATATGAATTTCCAGATGTTTGGCTTCAGAGCATTATTCAAACTGACATATTGCAAAGATTTATCTTTTTTCAGCCTATGTGATACAATGTGTTCAGACACAATACAAATTTGAAATATTTTCTTTTTAAATAAAATGAAAGGTTGTTAAAACCTACAAGTGGCATATGGTCCAATTTTGATAGCAATTTACCAATCCCCTGGTTGGACTTGACCATAAGTGTGCCAACTACCTTTCAGCGAATTGGTTTTGTGTCCTCTGCCTCAGAGGAGATGGTGCCTGGATCTCAAATAACTCTAAATGCCAGTGCCCATGGCCTGGGATGGACTCAGAGGAGGTCAGCCAAGTGAGGTGTTTTTTTTCCCAGAGTTATGTGTTGTACAGTACTTTCTTCTCCCAGCTTTTTTTTTTTTCTTTAAACAGTGATTTTTTTTTTGTCCAAATGGGAATAAAACCAAAACATGTTTTTCTTCCTAAAAATTGAGTTGTTCTCTGCTCTAGCATAAATATATGAATCTCTGATCTGCTTGTCTGTCTGTAGCAGGTAAGAATTGCTGTTTCAAAAGCTGTGATGGTCTTAGGATATGTGTGAGTGCAGGCTTATAGGGAAATGTAATAATTTTGAGCAGATCAGTTAATCAAGCTGGACAACACAAATATATTTTGGACACAATCCCTCCACATATATAAAACACAAGACTGTGCCTAATAAACTACTATTTTTTTTTTCTCTAAAAAACCCCTATTTCCCTACAGCCCTGTGTGCATCCATTAAATATTTGTGGGTGCCTTTGGTAAGAAGGAACATTATAATGGCTCTTATGTGTATCTGGGATCAGATCCTGGATAATTTCCCAATAAGATACAGAGTGCTCTGTTCTGCATTTGGATGTTCTGGCATGGAAGTATTTCCTGTACTTAAATGTCATTTTAAGGAACTGACACTGGCATTGCATATTCCACTTCAGGTTTACAGAGGTACTGCACAGAGCTGACTTGGTTCTGACATATTCTTTAACATCTTGATGTATGGTAGAAAGGCCTTTTGGTTTATCCCTTTTAGTGTCTCTCCCAACCCCATGAGACCAGGTGATGTACTGGCTTACAGTTTGGGAGGTTCCTTGACCCACTGGGTAGGCTGAGAAATGCGCAGGGAGTGGAGGATGAGATATCTGGTTAAGGTGTCCCACTATCCTGGTTTGTAAATTCATGTAAAGTCCCAGGGACGGAGTGCCTTTCTGTCAGCCAAAATTGCTCTTAATTCAAGCCAAGGTAAAGTAAAATGGTGGATGAGAGAGTGGAAAGAGTGGATCTACTTAAGCAAAATTGACAACACAGCTGTCAATGTTTATAGAAGATGTGGGTCAAGGAATGAAAGAATAGAACATACTTATTCTATTTAATTTAAACCAAGGGGTTTCTCTCACCTCACTGCTGGCTGATTTGCTGTAGATATTCCTAAGTCTACCTGCTCAGAGATTTTGTCTCTGCATTTTTTCTGTCTCATATCATCCACCACAAAGAAAAGTACTTCTGATAGGACATATTTACTTTCCTAGCTAATCCTGCTTTCAGATTCTACTGATTTTATCCTTATTTTCAGAATGTAATGCCTTTCTTCTGAAAAAGATAGTCTTGCTCTCCCTTCTTAATTAAAATAAACAATGTTATAATCACTTGGCTAAAACAGCTGTTATCCTCTTTCCTTGATTGTAATTAACCATTGTGTGTCAGTGCTGTCAATGCTAATAATAACCAAAGCAGAAGTTTTGGATGAAATTTGGAGGGATCTATCTGACTTAGATAAGTAGCTAGAATAGTGACAGATGCAAGCTGGGGTAGCAGGTAACTTATATTGACAGGAAATATTTACACTTTTCATCAAGTGGTTTGTTGGGTTTTTTTGTTTGTTTACTATTTTAACTTGCCATCTAAATAGAGTGGAAAAAGTATGTCTTCCGATATAAGGAAAACATTAGCCCATGCAGAGAAAGGATATAAACACAAATAATTAGAAAGTACTGCATGTATCAGGATTTGAAAACAGTCTGTGAGTCAGTGCTGCCTTCACATTTTACATCTTATGCAGTTTTGGTCATTCCTGTTACTAAAAGGTAAAACTATAGTCCAGATAGAGTAATAAAGTGATTACTGATGTGAAGGTTTTCTATGTATTATTAGGATGAAAGCTAAAAAATCTTATTTAATATTTTTTAAAGGAATAGTTTAACAGATACTACTTATGCAAACCTTTTTTTTTTTTTTTTTTCACCTTCTGGCTAGCTGCAGTTATGACTGGTCTAGAAAGGAAATGTATAAGATGATATTAAACTGTCATCTGAAATAAATGGGAAGATACATGTTGAACGTAGAAGCTAAAAGGAGAAAATATGAATTGGAAAAGGGAATCTTTAAAATCCAGCACTTAAAACCAGAATACATAATTCAGTTCTGTAACCCAATGACAAATATCACTCAAAAAAAATGCTTTGTAGAAGTCTAAAAAGGATTAGACACACATAGGTGAGCAAGATGAGTATCATTCAGTTGCACTTGTTAAAATCAAATTTATAAGGAAAACAAGCCATTTTTAGGCAAGTAGTTCCCTGAAGTGAAAGCATATTTGTTGTATCACAATGCAATAGCTCATTACAGGTGTCTTAAAGCCTTGCCCTTGGCTTCTGGCAGGCACAGAATATTGATCAGGAATGGTAGCTGAGGGCAGCATGGAGGTGACCTGTTCATAGACATTTCCTGCCCTTTTCCTTGCATGCACCTTTTCCATCTTTTACTTCTCCCACAGTTTTCTTTTTATGTCCCCACTATCATTTTTTCTATTTTCTATTTCTCCAACACTTCTGCCTTCAACCTGTTTCTCCCAGTCCCACTGCAAGTGGTGTGACCTTTTGAAGAAATTCTTGACCTTACAGACTTCTCATGCTGTGTATTTATCTTACTCACAGAATCATAAAATGGTTTGTGTTGGAAGGGGCTTTAAAGATCATCTAGTTCCAAATTCCCCGCCATGGGCAGGAACACCTTCCACTTGTCCAGGTTGCTCAAAGCCCTATCCAACCTGGCCTTGAACACTCCCAAGTAGTTAAGCTGCATTACCTTGTAGGTGAATACAGCTTTCAAACAGGGCCTGTGACTGATTTCAGGTCAAACCAAAAGTTTGACATCTCCTCCAGCACTGTGTTCTCCGTGCTAAGATGCTCTGCTTTGGAAACATTGGACCAATCTGGAGATGACCCAGTTTGTTCTTGACTGGCTCCCATGTATCCACGCCAAGATGTCTGTTCTACATGGTGAGAGCAATGAGCAAGCTTGACTCAGAGTGCTGAATAAAAGATATGAAAATTTTTGCTGAAGTTGGATAAATAGATCAATAGGTTGATAGAGAAGTCCACTGCTGCCTGACATAATTATTTTGCCATTTTGGGACATTGGTATGTGTGTGCTCTGAATGCTGAAAGATAAATTAATTCAGTCAACAGAGAGCAGTGTATTTTTCCTTTTTTTTTTATTTGTTACCATATTCCACATACATGCAGGAACAGCCTAGTAAAATGGCCAAGCAAACATATTGCAGCTCGATGTCAGGGACACCTGGTCAGGATGACTTTCACCGTTTGACTTCTGTTCTTAGAAGAAACTTAGAACATTATGATTCTTCTATTTTCAGTTCATGTGGATCAAATGGATCATCACCCAGCATCATCCCCAAAGAAAATATGCAAAAACTCCTCAGATGATCACTACATTCACTGTTCCCTGGTGTCTTAGCTGACTCAGGTGATGATGACAAACTCTTTTGTCTTATCATGGACTGCTATTTAGTGGTGCAATAGCATTTCAGAGATATGTAGCCTTTTTCAAACAGCAGCTACCTTAATATTAATTTCCTTTCCCTGATACTCAGTTTGAAAGCAAAATCACAGTTTTATTGTAATTTCCTCCCTAAAGGCAAAGCCTATGAAGATCCACTAGAAGAAAGAGACAGTTGAGACAATAGTCTTGTCATTTACTGATGGCTTAGCTCATGTCATGACTGCAGTAATTTGCAGTGCATAGAGAACATGGGTGTTAGAGGTGACAATCACTGATGCATTATCAAGTCTCTTTCACACAGTATGCCTGAATACAGTGGCCGTGGGTCTGTGAGAGGGACAGACTCCAACTGTTAGAATAGTACAGCTGGATGACTTTATCTCTGGAGATTTATTTATCTTCACCCTCAGTGCCATGGACAGATCAGTCCTGATTCCCAGCTGCAGCTGAGCTGTGCTGGAAGCAGTGGGCACCGCTGGCTGACTGGCTCTGCTGCCTTCCTTCTGCACAGGAGAATGTGATGCCTCAGAGTGCACCACTGCTCGAATGTTGTTCCCAAACAACTTATTTCACCTGTGGGCTCTAGCACAACTGACAAGTAGGAATGTAGCTGGCATAAGCAGAGGGTTTTAAAAGACCACCAGAACTGGGGAATGTACTTCTTAAGGGAAGGCAAAAACCTTATTACAGAAATTAACCAGTGTTCATCGTTTGAAGTCACTGGGGGTGGGTTTGCCTACAGGCTATGTTTTCTCAAGAAGATCGTTGGGGATTTTTTGCCACTTTTTTTCCCCTATTGAAAGCAAGTGGAAGGAAAAGAAAGATATAGGCAAAATTAATTCCCTTTGACTTCAAAGCAGAAATGATTCTCCTTTGGAAATTCATGCAATTACCAGATAGTGTTAAAGTATAGTAATGCAGGAATGCATAGATAGTATCATATATAGCATATTTCATACTGTGTGAGCCAGCAAACAATCCTAAACAACCAGCAGACAGGCATGCAGACCCTTTACTTTTTGGTCTCAATGAACCTCGTATTATCTGCACAGATTTACTTTGTCCAGATTTGAGATTTTAGAGATTAAATTAAATCCAGGCAGTTTCCAGACAGATAAATGGGTAGATTTCTCACCCACTGGAGTTGCAGTCAGAGGATGGACAGATGGACAAAAAACTAGGGAGGGGAAGCTAGGAGACATGTAGCTCAACACAAATTCAAAAAGTGAATTAAAGAATTGCTTTTAAGCTAATAATTTCCTAAACATCTCTGAATTGTCCTGAGAGTTTTTGTCTGCCTCTCTTCTCCTCTTTTCCATGACTTTTCAGCATATGTTTCCTTTTCTCTGTCTGGTGTATAGATAGACCAGTCTGTGTATACAAGTGTCGGTGCTTGAGACAATTGCCCAACCTTGAAAGGAATTCCTACTTACAATCACTGACTGTGTAAAAAGGATTTTGCTCCTGCCCAGTAATTATCATTCACCTGTGACCCTTTTCTGGTAAATTCATAGTTTTCTCATTATTACTTTAAAAAAATTGTGCTTGGAATAAGAATGTGTTCCATTAAGCAAGCAAGTCTAAGCGAATGTCTAGCACCAGTGCCTACGAAGTTCATCAGAGGAATGCTGATTGATTTTCTTCAAATAGAGAAGATGAGGGATAGAGCACTAGGCCTGTCTAAACAATATGCAAGTCAGCATGGAACTATGCATTTTCAAGGAGAGACAAAATGGATTAATTCAACAGCAGAATATAACACTGAGAATAGCCTAAGTGCAGAAATTTAGTGTGAAAGTTTTAAAGGTATATTTTTCCATTGGTTAAAAGGGGAAATATTCCCATTCCTCATGAGCAGATACTCATACTTTTAAAATCATAGCATTATCACCTAAGTGCAGTTTATGTTACAGAGTTTCTGCTTCATTGGTAAACCTGAGGGTTTTGTAATAGCTGCCAAATGAGTACTCACAAAGAAGTGTAAAGGGAAGTTGAATTCAAGAAAAGTAGTTTTGGAGCCTAGAACTAGGGTATTATATTAGTACTCAAAGTCATGTTCATAGCACCATAGAATCACAGAATATGCTGAGTTGGAAGGGACCCACAAGGATCCAGGAGTTCCACTTCTGGCCCAGTGCAGGACACCCCAAGAGTCACACCATGTGCCTGAGAGCATTGTCCAAATGCTTCTCTAACTCAGACAGGCCTCTTGCTGTGACTGCTTCCTTGGGGAGCCTGTTCCAGTGCTCAATCACCCTCTAACTGAAAAACCTTTTCCTGGTATCTAACCTTAACCTCCCCTGTCTCAGCTTCATGCCTTTTCCTTGAGTCCTGTCACAGTCATGAGAGTGAAGAGATCAGTACCTGAGCCTCTGCTTCATCATGAGGATGTTGAAGAATGCAAAGAAGTCTTCCCTCAGTCTTCTCTAGGATGAACAAACCAAGGGTTAAACACCTTGCACAATTTTCAGGAAGCTGAAAAGTGTCTAAGGCAGGAGACTTTGGGTTCTTGCCTGCTAAAGGAAGGCAAAGCCTGGAATTTCTGGGCTCCAGGAAGTCCTGGTCCCCCCTGTTCCAAACTATTTTGCATCAGAGCAACATCCAGCAAAATGAAATTTCGTATTGCATGAGAAGACATCCAGAATTTGTCTCAGTACATGAAAATGTTATACCTTGTCAAAATAATCCTAACCATAACTGACAAGATACTCTGATCTACATGGGTTTTCCAGCTGTCTAGTTGCAGAACTACTAAGAAGCTCAGCATCTGGAAGCCTTCACCTGCCTTGATTTTCTTTCCAGGTTGCTGGAGGCTTTGAAGTTGCCAGGCTTCCTGCTGCAGAGCTGGGCCCCAACTATCAGGACAAGCTGGCAGAGAATCAGCCAGGAAACATTCAGGAAAACGTTCCTATCCATTGACAAGCAAGTGAAGATTTTCTTTTCCTTGTTTGATCTGCCCAGAATGGTCAGCTCTGAGCAAAGGGCAGCAATTGCTCTGATCAACTCTGTGTGTTTGCTCAAGAATATCTTCTGGAGACTGGAGTTGTGTTTTTAACAACACTGATTCTTGCATTTGGGTTGTGGTTCAGGACAGGTAGTGTCAGTACTTCTTGAGGAGATGTTTCCACCGGCAGGAAAGTAAGGGTCTGAAGTTGCACTCCCCTCTCCTTCACCAGCACCCAAACACTGCTGTTAGCTGCCACTCTTGACAACAGAGAAAACTCAATCCAAGGTTGCACAGACAAATCAATCACCTTTTTCACCTTAAATAGTAGTGAGTCCCAACTCTCATTAATTGTGGTGGAAAAGCCCACTTGATTTATACTGAAGTTTTTGAGGACAAAGTGGCTTACATATATTTTCAACCAATTATTCAGCTTCTGTTCTTGGCATAACTCACAGGACTAATATTTCATGAGTGCTTGGAGTTGTATCAGTTGTAAATATAGGGTCAGATCCTATGCCAGTACAAACTTTCTGAGCTTTCCTGAGCTGCCTAGAGGTAAGTCAATGTGTCTGCATTTCAGTAAGCACCCCACTGTGAGTACCCAGCGGCGCAGAGGGCAGGGAGTTCCCTTCCAGTCACAGAGACAGGAAGGAAGGAAGGGCAGCTCCAGCCTAATAGCAGCCTTAGCACCTTTATTTACTGTGCAACCTGACAGCAGGAAGGGAAGGAGAGGGAAGACTTGATTGAGGGTTTTCCATCTAATCTGCACCACCCTTGCTGGACAGGAATGCTAAGAATGGATCAACATGGACATAACTGACACCTCTAGGGAACCCTTCTCTCTAACTCTGGGGTATTTGTGGATTCCCACTGGCACTACACAGCCCCTTGTGCTGTTGTTGCCCATGTGTGTTGTGACTCTGCCTAGAGACAGTTTTTGAATACAGTGAGGAGAAGTTCTTCAAACAGATCTTTAACCCACAGATGTGCTGGTTATCACTCAGTCTTACTGACGTCAGTCACGTGCCTCCTTCTTGGCACAGACCAAACAGCCCATGGCAGTCTAAGGAATAAAAGATATGGCCTCAGCATGCACTGCAGACTTTTAAATGTGTGCTGACTCATTTCAAGTAAATCACCTTCCATGCTATGACAGGAGCTAATTCAGAGTCACTGTAGATGATATGCACTATCATTTCAGTGTAAAGACCAGAAACAGGTGTCAATCAGAAATAAGTGCCAAACACAGGATGAAAGTTTAAATAAAGCCTACTTTTCAGAATGAAGCTGATTCCTGGCTCTTCTGCTGGTATTCAGAATACTTAGGTCTTTTGGAAAGTGTGTTCTGCTTGCACAAAGAGTCCCGAACAGGAACATGGTTATCTAACTAGTACAGCTCATGCAAATGAATTGCCTTTGACACTGAGTATATTTTCAGCTGTTTAATCAGCTCATGATTGCAGCGACTGTTTTGAGAAGACAAAGTAGCATGTCTCAAATATATCCCTTTAGTTCTCTATGAACCTCAAAGGCAGAGTTGTAGAGAGAAGAAGAAAAAGAGATTGTTTGTTAAAAGGAGCTGCACAAATAATTTATAACAAATCCAAGCCAGCATGGCTGAGATTTTGTCCTTAAGCAGGATACAAATACTAGCTGTGGGAGGAGTCCCAAAGCTGATTTGCTTGTGTGCTCTTATCACAGAAGGGGAGTAGCATTCCACCATCCCTGTGCTGGGCTGGAGCTGCCGCTCCAAATGGAGCTCTGATGGAGGGGTGCCTCCAATTCTGCTTGCTCCCAGGAAGAGTTCACAAGCCCTATTTTTGGGTGAATTCAACTCTGGAGTAGCTTGTCAACTTTCAGAGTGATTAGCCATATTTAGGAAAGCCTATTGATTTTCCTATGCAAGGTGTGTAAGTCCTAAGGGTGGTAATTCGCTTACTGTTTAGTGTTTATAGTTCCAACAGGTATAAAATGAAAGGTACGCAGCTGGAGGATCCTTTTTCATCTTTTACACTTGACAAATTCACTATTCTATATTTCCCTTATTGCAGTCAGTAGCATCAAAATTGAAAATAATACACAATGATCTGAGGCTGCAGAAAAAGACACATTTAGATACCCACAGAAGAGGGCAAAAATGCAAAAAAGTATGAGCTTTTCCTACCTTTGGATTTTCTCTCTTCTGAAATGTAATATTACAAGGACAGAGCTCAGTCTATAATATCAGACAATTTAGGACATTCTCTACAGGCATCTTTTCTGTTTAAATACAGCCTGGGAAATGTGCAGCATCCACGACAGTGCAAAAAAAAAAAAAAAGGCTGGATTTGGGGTGTGGTTTCCACTGTAATTCAGACATACAATATTATTGTCCTTTTGAGACACCAGCTAGAGCAATGACCAGAGTCCCAGTGCCAGATCCAGCTCTGTGGGAAACCAGAAAAATGCAACTGCTAGGAAACCTGATGTGTGAAGGAATGGATGTAAAGACATATTAAAACAATTTCACCAAATGTGCTACTATTTAATAGACTGAAAGTTTGTAGATGTGTTTATTGTTGGAGTGCTGCATACATATGAAACCTGAATTTTTCATCTTATGGAAAAGCCCCTGCTGTCTATGCAATGTTGTTTGTTTGTTTTTTTTTTTGTTTGTTTGCTTTATAATGCTGTTTGATATCCTGCTACTGTTTGATCTAGGTCTGTACAAATTTACCTAATCTCTGTGGGTTCCACGAGTCCTGTTAACTAGGACAGGACTAGTTGCAATCAGTGTTATGATACTGGCACCAACTTGGACCACCACAAATAAAAAGGAGAAAATCTGAGGGAAGAGATGTAGTGCTGCCATTCATTGTGCTAGATTCTTTTTGAGACATCTACTTTGGGAAATGGTATATAAATTGTTCTACCTTAAAGCAGAGTATTAGGGTTTTTATTTGCATTGAGGAGCCAACTGTACCTGAGTCAGCAACAGATGAGGAAAAGTGCTAGACAGAGTAAACTGTCAAAAATAAAGACGTTTGATCAGTTTAAGAAAAAGTCAGAGCACAAGAGACCTAGGTCAGCTCCTCAGTATTGTATTTAAGATTATTTCCTAGTGGATTTGATGAAATTCAAGCTACTCTGGACTCTAGGTTATGTTATGTTTTCCTTCTAGCATGTACAGTTTTCCTTTCTCCAGAGGACGAGTGAGCTGTCAGTTAGCAGGGGGTACGACCTCTGCTCGAACAACAATATTTTACAAGGGGTTGGAGCTGCTGGAATGTGAAAAGCAGCAAAGGATCTGGAAGCAATTTTTATGGTAAAATAAACTCCATTGTTTTTTTATTCTGGAGTTTACATATTTTTGCTCAAAACGTGGTGTTTTTAGGGAATGTACTGATAGAATCTGCAGTTTTTTGCTATGTATTGTGGTTCCAATGGCAGATAGGCAAGCCTGGCAGACTTAGGTGGGGAATCATCATGCTGCAACTTCATCTGCTGCAGTAACCTCCCCAAAAGACAGTTCAGAATGGTACAAAATTACACAAATCACTATTCAGTCAGGACTTCATGTGTTTGCTTTATGCCTTGCCGCACACTGATCACCATACTGGTCTTTCCCTTGAATCTAGCAGATCCTTGCTAAGAAAGAATAAGCAAAGATGAAGAGAGTTTATAAACATTGAAGGAATAAATTCCAGTTAGAATAGGGTCAAAACCTGAAATGGCTGATTGTATTTCTATTATAAGGTGAGCTTAATCTCAGAACCTTCAATTCAAGCCTGTGATTAAGATTTCCAATGCTGATTTTGCTGGTAGATGCAAGTGAAGGTTGAAGACATTTGGTTATTTATGCTTGTTAAAACCACATATTGGTAGTGTTCTTAACTGAAAATATATTTTAGGGTTCTTGACCACCTGTAGGGCACAGGAAGAAATTTTTGATTTGCTTGTTTGTTTATTTTACTGCAAATATATGACTTGGCTTTGAGAAAGAGAGGAGAGAAATTTGGTGGTTTATGTTCTTTGGAGGACTGAAAAATAGCCCCAGCTATCAAGAGAACATTTCATGAGCAACTGCCTGTAGAGGTAGTAAACTGTCTTATGATCAGTTGTGTGTGCCTTGCTTATGCTTTCAGTGCTAAAACAATTGTGCTATTTAACACAGTAAGGATTCCCCCCCCCCGCCCCGCAGTTGTACCATCAGGGACTGCTCATTTGTGTTTTTTGCCGTCTGTATTTGGATCTTCCTAGGATCATCTGGTCATTTTCACTCCAGAAATCTCACCGTATTTCTCAATTGGAAGTCCTCTCATCCCACAGGCAGATATTTTGTAAAATTCTAGTAGTTTTTCAAAAGAGATGAAGACTCTTTACATGGAGTTAGGGATGGTTTGATGACTTTTGATTTGAGGACAGCTGGATCATATTGATCCAGGGGGCTTCTTATTGTTATATGACAGCAAAGCAAATGTAGCAAGCAGAATTAGATCCATCATTGGTGGAACATTTAGAGAATCATCCAAAAAAATTAGAATGTGATGAATTGAAAGGGCATGCACTTTTGGATACTGCTCACCTGAAAGAACACAGCTTCAGAGGCTATATTTAACCAGATCTTTGTTTAAAATACAGGCAATACTATGATTATATGTCTTGCTTGACCACCTAAACGCCTTAATTCAAAGTCTGAACTAGAAAAGCAACTATTATCATTTTTAGTAGGGTTATTGCAGCAATGCTTAACAGTTTGGACTGGCCTCCTGCTTATTTTTGAAAGGATGATCATATGTTTTTATAGACTAACAATATCAGGTCAGTGAGATTGCTCACATGTTAAAACTAGACACATTGCTGAATTCAGTCTTCCTGCAATTTGAGATTTGCTTATCTGACAGACAGCCAACATTGTTTTATGGAGATATTTAGGCTGTTGGTCTCCTGGCTTAAAAAGAGGGAGACATTTTCAGGACAGTGCTTATAAAAATCTTGGCTCAGAACTCACATTCAGCTTTAGTCCAAAAAAAGGTGTTTTTTTTAATACCTGAAAGACATATTGAAAAATGGATCTTTATTTTAACTCAGAGGAGTCTAAAAAATCTCTGGACATTAGCAGAAGATACTTTTATCAGTATGATTTGAAGTTCATAACTAAGTCTGCTGGATTAATCTGCCTTTGTTTCTATTAATTGTGCATTTTATATATTTTTTATATAGAGATTATATATATATATATAAAGATATATAAAATATGTATAAATATACATATAGGTGCCCACAAATATGATCCACCTATTTGATATAACAGGCTAATAAATAGATTTAAAGAAAGAGGGAAATCATGGTTAAAAATTGCCTGAAATGTTGAACTGATGCATCAAGCGTCATGTTTATCTCTTAATTAACCCAAAATACTAAGGATAATATAGAATAATGTTAGCCAATCATGCTGCACATGGAAATAATACTTTGTGATTCACCAAGACTGCTTAAAATAACAGTCATCACTGATGAACCCATCTAATAAACATATGCACATTTTCTTCCACACTAGTTTTAAGTGATGAACAATAATTTTCTGTCTGCCCCTCCTACCAAAGCACTAATTCCATTTCTCAGTTTTAAAGAGCACTCCTACACACAAAAACCCTATAGTTGGAATGAAGAGACTTCAGTACCTTCTGATGAAAATATGTAATACCTGGTTCCTCAGTGCTTTTATTTTGTAGGCAACCCTGCCTGTGTTCAATCAGAGTTGTGTGGAGAATCTCTACAGGACATGGTCCTGAGAACACGTGAAATTTATATGGGTGATTACTCAGATTCCCCCTTGTAAGAGCAGAGATGTGTGCTTGAGCAAAGATCAGAAAAGAGTAGGGAGCAGGTTGATTTATAGTAAATTTAACTATCATGTGCTGTATTAAGATAGCCAAAGATACAAAGAAGACAAAAGTATTGTTATACAACTTTTCCATGATCACAGTGTCTGGGGTACAAAGGCATTAAAGCAGCTCTCTGATGGTTCTGCATCTGCTGGGAATTTGTCTGTATAGGTGGAATCGCAAGAGTCTTGTTAAGGCAGCTTTTAATTTGCTTCGTGGTTTTAGGAGAGACTCAGAACCTGTGTTTCTGACCTCTGACTTTAAGAAACATATTTTCTATTATTTCTCAGCTGGGTTTTTGCCAATGTTTGTCTTCTGGATTAATAATTCTTAGTATTCATCTCCTGAAGCAAATGCTTTAATTGCTTGAGCAAGGCAAATAAATATGCCACCAAACACTCCATGTGACCATTTTCTTCAATCTGTGCAGTGAAATATGATTGTATGAGAACTACAACCCTAATGTACGCTCATAAAATCTTTCATTTATTATTTATATAATTATTTGCAGAGATCTGTTTCCATGACAACTTTTACACATGGTGAGACAAATCCTTACATAGACAGTAGTCACAACTCCAAACACTGTCACATGAAGATAAGTCTATGTGGACATTTTAGGATTTGACAAGATTTTCTGAAGTAGTTATTGACATTAAAATAACTTTATTCTTCAAAATTAGAGAAAATAGCCTGGTTTTAGCCTAATTTCCTTAGGAAACAAGGCTTAAGAAATAATTTTCTCCATCCATCTGTCTGCTTATCCTCTCCTAATATCTTTCAAACCTGCTGGCATAATTTCAATTGCCTTTCACTAAGATGTCTCAAAGGCAGTTGAATTTGGCACACTTCATGGAAGGTGGTTGCATGAAGGAGTGGGACTCCTAAAATAATGTACTGCAGAAGTAAATATTCCACCATGAGCTTGAAAGTGGTGAGCTCCTTTAGTACACTTGTTCAGACGGTGACAAACTGGTCACAACACTTGCTATTTCTGTTGTAACTACAGGGGAAGCAAGACAGAAAAGGCAGAGCTCTGGGAAGGTGAAGGCATGAGAAGTTACGGTGGAGGCAGGAGATGTTGCAGGAAGGATATGAGAAATGTTTTTGTAGGGATTGAACTGTGGACTTGCAGAGCACAAATTAAAATGAAATGAAGGCTTCAATGAATTCTTTCACTAAAGGGCCAGAGTTTCCAAACTATGCAGCCTACAGCAACCTCCAGTTTGGGGAGCTAGGGCTTAGCAGTATCTGAGGCAGACTAGGCTGGTTCACACCTGCAATCCCGAGCACGATGAATTACATATACTCCGTGTGCAGGAGTTAACAACTGCACATCAGACAGTACAGGCAGTCATCTGGCATCACAGCCTGGTGCTTTGGTAATCATGATGCAAGGCAGACTTTATCCTGGAAAAGCCTGGTCTGAAATGGGTTTTGATCCATGGACAGAAAGTGATGGAGTTCTAAATTTCACAGCTTCTTGCCACTCTGCAGTGATACCAAAAGCCACCAGAATTGCATCAGGCTTCTCAGCAGCTATTGAATTACAGAGTTTAGGTTTCATATGTGGAAACACAATATGATTCTGTTTGGAAATGCAGTATCACGACAGTTATATGAATGTTAGACCATTTCTGTTGACTGAGAAATTTTATAGATGTGTGTACACAAACACACTTTTGCTCTGAAGTGTGGAGCTTGAGAGAAAGAGATAAATTCTTTGAATGCTTAAACCTGGAAAGTTCCAATCACAGCATTTCAAAGCAAATGTAAAACAAGGTCAGCCATAATACTTAAAATGGCACCAAAATGCCTATAAAGTATTCTGTGTTTTCTGCACATGTTCACTTAACTGACTTCTTTACTACAGATTTTGGTCTCCTTATCAAGTCTACAGATTCAGAATCTTTAAAAGTCGTAACAGCTTTAGGTGCCTGTACGTTTGAATTTGATGCCTGTGGTCAACCATTTTATTTTATTCTGATTACTGTTCACCACAGAAGAGGTCAAAAACCTTACAGTATATCAGAAGGTTGGAAAATGTGGAGGTTTGACCCTGACCGGATGTCTGATGCTCCCAAATGTCACTCTCTCACTCACCTCCTCAGCTAGGCAGGACTGGGTTGCTCAGAATCACACATTAGATAATGATAGAGAAAGGCAGGTTTTTTTGGCATCTTAATCTATCCTCTGTACTCTTTAAATTCTGCATTAAAACACTTCACATTTGACTTTTTTTTTTCTCTCTTTAACACTCTTTCTCTTCAACTTCAATGGAAACTTGGCAGTCAAAGATGAGTGATTCATGCACTGCATGATTCTTCAATAAAAGTCCTGAAATTCTCTAAATTCAAAAGGAATTAACTAAAACATTTTCTAAGAGTACCAATTAACCAAATAGCCAAACAACAGGGTGAGAATTTGTAGGCAGTGCAGAAATAGCCAATGAAATCAGCCAATCAAGGTTCCCAAAAAGCCAGATGCTGTGACAGGGAGAGCATTTTTCACAGCTTTCAGTCAGTGCCATATGATTTCCAGCTGGGGAAAAATAGAAGACACTCTAATGCTATTCTTTTATAATGAGTGGTGACACCTCAAGTATTTAATTTCCTTATCTTTTTCTTTAGAGTTCAATAGGAATTTGAGAATAATTAAAACTCCTTCTGATATCTGGGTCTAATTTTGGTAGCCTCATACTTATCCTCATTCATTTTTATTACCAGACTACCATATATGTGTGATCATAATTCATTAATTAGACACTATTTGATCAAGAGTGAGACAGAACTGAAATAGAAAGGATTTTGGAAAGCAGCCTATTAGGCTCTTAGGCGAGATTTCCCCTATAGCTCTTCCACAACTTCCTGGCCCTATGGCCATCTTGAGCTAGTATTGATGATACTTAATTTTTACAAGTGCCATGTTCATTTACAATTTTTTCCATAAGAAAATGATGCACACTCAATCTAAAAAAAGAATGTATCTTATCTCTGGATATTTTCGTTCCTCCCTATATGCAGTTCACGGACTTCAGAAAGAGACAAATACAATTAATATGTTGACATGAGATCTCTGAAAAATATTTGCAGTAATATCTAAGAATAGGTGATTTCAATCTGGTGGTTTTTTTTGTTGTTTTTTTTGTTTTTTTTTTTTTTTTTTTTTTTTTTTTTTTTTTTTTTAAATAGATA
>VXAU01004986.1:373046-389904 GCA_013399695.1 Formicarius rufipectus | reverse complement strand
AGGAAGTCCTTCAGGTGCCGGAGCAGAGGTTCCCCTGCAGCCTGTGGTGCAGACCATGGTGGAGCAGCTGTGCCCCTGAAGCCCATGGGGGACTGTGGGGATGCAGAGATCCACCTGCAGCCCATGGAGGAGCCCAGGCTGGAGCAGGTGGATGCCTGAAGGAGGCTGTGACCCTGCGGGAAGCCCATGCTGGAAAACAGAGTCCTGTCAGGGACCTGCTGACCCATGGAGAGAGGAGCTCACACTGGAGCAGGTTTTCCTGGTATGACTTGTGGCCCTGTGCGGAGGATGGAGCAGCCTCTGCCTGAAGTACTGCACCCCATGGAGAAGTGACCCACATTGCAGCAGATTGTGAAGAACTACTGTCTGTGGGATGGACTTTGGCTGGAGAAATTCATGAAGGATTGTCTCTAATGGGAGGGACTTCACAGTGAACAGGGGAAGGACTCCTCTCTCTGAACAGCACTAGGAACAGTCTGTGAGAACTCACAACTCCAATTCCCCATCTCCCTGTGATGCTGGGTGAGGATGAGTTAGAAGAGTCTATTTTTCCTGAGATGGTGATTAATGAGGGATCTCCCCTGGTCCTTATCTCAGTTCATGAACCCTTCATTATATTTTCTCTCCTCTGTCCAGTTGCAGAGCGGAGTGAGAGAATGGCTTTGGCAGGTACCTGGCATTCCGACAGGGTCAACTCACTACATCAAAGTGTCTTTGGTTTTATGTGTCTGTATTGCTTGGGCTACTGAGAAAGTCACAAAACAGAAAAAAAGATAGAAGTTGGAACTACTTACCTATTCTCACAAACATGACCCCTCATTATATCTGGTTGGCACATAAGGGGCTTATATCCTTTGAAATATTTCTGAGTCTAATCCTGGGGATTCTAGGACAGAGAACACCACCTTGATAGAAAGTCAGTCTGCTGAAAAGCGGCACTGACTGCTTCAGGACATGGAAACAGCCTCCTAGATAAGTGGATTTTCTGAAAGTGTCAACAAATAAGGCAAAGAAATTTGGCATATTTCCTGGATGCTTTTGGCTAAGGCATCAATTTCTCTTTTGTCTCTGCACTTTTCATTATAAACTTTGGAAACCTTCCAAGACAATTTGGATTTAGACCTATCTTTCCCAAATGGAAATACATTCTCCTACCTGCAACACTCATGTTACTTTAATGAGGGCCACTTTTACTGCTAGTAGGCTTTTAGGAATTACTCATTGCACAAACCACCTATAACCCTCAATTAATTTCTGCCTTCCTGTATTCTAAATGAGAAGAATCTTATTATAGACATGGAGAATGCTGAAGGCAGAAGGGAACATGCCTACTGAGCCAGAGAAAGTGAAACAAAATAATAGATATGTGTGGACATGCATCACCATGATCAAACACACAATGTTACAGTTAGTTAAGGAGAGGGCAGTGCAGAAAAAAGCCAAAACGGAAAAGTATGGTGCTTAAAGAACAACATAAACGTCTTACATACATCTTCTGAAGAAGAAAAGAATAATCTTCCCTCTCAGTTCAAGGGCACTTCTCAGAAGCCTTTCAGCTACTTCATTATTTGACCTTCCTACCTAAAACTGCAGCAAAGAAATGTACTTCTTTTCAAAGGAAATAATATTCCTTCAAAGATGATGAATGTTCAGGTACATTGGTCTGAGGCCCATTCCAATTGTAAGAAGTACAGGAAATGGTAGACGTAACTTAATTTGTATTAGCTAGTTAAACTTAATGATGGAAATCAGAAGGACGTATCTCTTCACCCCAATCTCTTTCATGGAAATAACAAATGTAGAAAAAAAGGCTTTTGTTGTTTGTTGTTGTTTTTTTTTTTCATATTTCCGCTGCCCACAGCATTCCATGGAGCATAGAGCTTTCACATCTCTCTCCCAGAGAAACCCAAAGACAATACGTATCCCAGACTGGTCACAGTGGCATTCTAGTGCAAATGGTAATTTCAACGTTGTATCAGTTATATCAGCACACCAGCTGATCTGCTGGGTAACAAATTTGGAAAGCTCTTCTCTCTGAAGTACAGAGAGCCTCAGGGGTGTTTTCTGTTCTTCTATATACCTGTTGCTGTAACTTTGCAACCTTCCTTTGGGAACAGCAGAAGAAATCAAGTTACTCAAATTATGCTTGAACTGCCTTGACACCTCTGCAGAGATAAGAGTCTGTGATGAACTCTCTTTTGCTATGATTCTCGGTTTATTCCTGAAAGTACATGTTGTCAGAGCAACACACCGTCTTTCACAAGAATGACATAATCTCTCAGCTGGAAAGACTTTTTTAAACAGGACTACACTTCTATTCAGTTCCCAAAACAATCTCTCAATGATTTTCAGAAACTGAATGCTTCCAGGACCAGCACCAGTAGCAGAGTGTGTGTCCTTCCATTGTAGGAGACTCCGGTTGCTATCCACTTTTCTGCTAGAACAAACACCTCTCAGCACTCACTGATGCTGTTATGGGATACTGGTAAATTAAAATGTAAATGATTTAACCTTTGGACTTTGCAGCAGATAAAAAAAGTCCTTTAGTCTGAAAAGCTAGATTTTCAAAGCAACACATGATGTAGGCCAAAATGGGCGAGAACTCACTGCCTGAGAGTGTTTGGTTTTGAATGGAGATGGCAATTTCATTGAATTATTCCACTTAGGATGCATCACACCTCTCTTTGCTATCCACCCCACTCAGTGGATTTCCATCATGGGAATGGCAGTGCTAGGCAGTCAGGGACTCTATCTAGAGTACCACCACCACAAAGAGCATAAATTGCTGTCAGGGGCCAAGCAGCTCAGATGAGTTCTGTTCAGTCTTGAACAAATTCATATGTTTGGAACTGACTTTGCTGGCTCACCTAGTCCAATCTTTTTGTCACAGGCACATCAGTGATACTTACTGACAGATGTTCATCTCCTCTATTCTTAAAGAAATTCAAGCTTCCCCAAACCGGTCAGCTCATTTTTAACCTGTTCCTAGAAAGGACACATGTTTCTATGGTATAACATCAGTTTTTCTGCCATTTTAGTTCATTACTTCTTGTCTTGCCTACTCTGATCATGGAGCGCTGGTTCTTTTTCACCCTCTCAGTAACCTTTTCTGTCTTTGAAAGTTGTTGTCACATCCTCCCTTAGGCTCCTCTTTGTAAGCTAAATTGCCTCAAGTTCAGATTTTTGTTATAATTCATGAATCATTCCTAGATGGCTTGACAACACTGAAAGAGAGCATTTTATGCAGCAGCTCTGACAAATTTCCTTTGAAACAAATGATCACTCCAATATTTTCAAATTAAAGTTTTGTTTGTGGGGTTTTTTCTTCTTATTTTCGTGATTGTGTTATGACTTCATATCACAATATGGGATGAAAACAAGTGTAGGAATATCTGAATTTCACATGGAAATGAAATTCTAGCATCTAGTTGACACTTGGTGATTTGCCTCCTTCAGCTGCAGGTCAGAGGATGATGTACATGTACATGCAGGTTGTTAGGCTAAAACTGAAAGATGGAACAAATTACTGAAATGCAAAATATCTGTTGTGTTGATTGAATCTCTAATAGGCAGGTTATTACAGATTAAGTGCAAAATCTGTTTTGGAAAGTTATTGTCAGTGTGTGAGTCATGTACACCCATACCTTCTCTGTGAATAAATTGGTATCACAGTCTGAATGCCTTGTTTAGCAGCTCCCTGGGTTTCAAACTGCTTCTGTGCTTGGGCCAGGGCCTTGACCTGGTTCAACTGTTCATATCAGTGACTATAATTCTAAGCTTGATCCATGGCATTTCTGACCCTAATGAATTTTGAACTTATGCAACCTCACCTTATCACCTTCTAGGCATTCAACACTTACAGTAGCAAGGAGAAATGTTACAAGCACTTTGCTGTCTTTCAAGACAGTGTCCACTAGAATGCTGAGCTGGCTGGAAATTGTTTGCTGCTATTGTTGGATTAGGCTTTAGCCCCGCAGCACATAACTCATGTTCACATAGGTGAAGTACTGGCAGTGTGTGACTGGAAATGGGATAGGGCAGAAACATCCTTTTGAATGGAAGCTGAGAATATGGCTCATGTTCTTGTGTAACCGCCATCATTTTAGCTATTAAGTCTGTGAGTTCTCCAACTGCACTGTTGCTTCTGGCCCTGTCCATTCCTTTACAGAACAATTCACATGTGCTAATCCAGCAGAAAACCATCTCAAAAAATTCACTTAGTTCACTAAGGTGGCTCAGGAAAGCATTGAGCAGTAGTGGAGCAGTACAAGGAGGGAGTTGGATAGTGGCATAAGAGTCAACGTTCCTTGTGTGGACCTTCAGCTGTAGATTAAGGATGAAGTAAAACCTGGCACTTCAAAACCGTCTGCTGCTTTAGGGCTAGCAACATCAAGATGAGGTCCCCTGTATGCAGTTTGCTCATGCTACTGTAAGTATGATCGCTTTGAAATGCACTTTTTGTCTGTGTTATTTTTTCTGTTCAAAAATATCTCCAATTCCTAGCTTTTCATTTATAAACAGTGCTTGTCATTCCTTCATTTCTCACATACTCCTGGACATTTGCTTCTCAGATTCTTCAGTACTCATCAGCTACCTCACATGATGTTAAGTGACTTTCTTATAATAATAGAAAGAGCTGTCTGGAGAGTTCTAAATTAAATAGTAGCAGGTAGTTGAAAATCAGCAGCAATGTGCTTACCCAGGGATGTGCAAAATAGAATTGAATTTCCTCTTCAGTTATTGTTAAAAAAAAAAAAAAAGTGGCTAAAGATGTACTACAGCTATTTTGATACATGTGTATAATTTATTTTTAGATGCAACACATCTATAGAGTAGTTTTGGATTCATTTGATGAAGCATAGACTTGTACATCAAAGTTAGTCACTACAGACTTCCATTATAGCTAGTGCAGTGACAGCAGTTGATAACATGCTTGTGTAAACCAGATCATCTGAATTGTATCCTTAAATTCTATTGCCTGTAAAGGGTACCTCTAGCTCTTAGTTTAGATACAGTAGCATTTTATTGTGGTGGTACAAAGATAGACAAAGGCAGGGCAAGATTTTTTTTTAGATGACAAATGTTTGTCATTAGGCCAGATAAGTATTGTTGGAAAAATTATACCGGACTTTGGGCATCTGTGACATTTTTCAAGTATGAAAAAAGATGCAAATTTTAGAGGGAAATTGAAATTGAGAACAGATTCTGTGCATTTACTTACACAGGTAGAAGAAATGTAAAACTGACAGTCTCTATCTCAGGTCCTTGAAATGCCAATTACATGGCATATGTAACAGTGGTGAAGCCACAAGGTGGTCCTACAGGGTAGAGAAGAGTAAAACCTGCAGAATGGGGACAGACTTGTCAAGATTGTCAAGAGAAGAAAGCACAGCTCACAAGCCAATGATCATTGCCTTCATGCACAGAAATGCCAGCATCAATTCAAGTAATGACCATGAAGTGATTTGAATATCTGTTCTCTCTTTGTCTGGTTCTGGCTCCCTGGGTTGCTATGTCATGTGTGTTAGGCAGAATATTCAATAAAACCTAGAAATAACTCTCAGAAAAGAGGAGAGGTTTGCCCTCTGACAGTGGTGTGCCTTATTCAGTAGAATACAAAGCTCTTGTAAATACTTTCCGGTGATTTTTGTGTCTATTCCCTCCTTCATCCTATCTCAGACAAGCACGAAGATGTGATTTAGTGCCTCATGCTGGGCTCTGTAGGCAATCTCCCTGCCATATCTAGGCATAGAAGGGAACTCAGCTTCAGAATAGAATCACAAAATAGTTTGGGTTGGAAGGGACCGTAAAGGTCATCTACTTCTAACACCCCTCTGCCACAGAAAGACTCACTTTCCTCTAAACAGGATAGTCCAAGCGGCTCAATCTTAGTGACAGTGATGGCTCTACATGGTGCTGAGTGACAAGGCTCAGTCTGGAAAGCAAAGGATTCTGCTGTGGAGACCCATGGAGTTGCCTTTATAACTTACTGGCATGAACTCACAGGACTGCAGGATTGTGTGCCCACAGTGAGCTCAGGCATGTACAGGGTTGGTTCTTTAGAGCTGCAGCTGGCCAGTCAGAAGCTGCTCCAGGTGACTGGAAGAGGTGAAACCTCTCTCTGAAGCGCCTCTGAACTCTCCAGCTCCTTGTTAGACAACAAACTTGTCCAACCGTTGCAATTAAACTACTTTTGTACCTTTTTGAATCCAAGTTACAACATAATCTGCCTTTAGTAAACATTTGTTAATTGTTAATGAGATAACAGTTGGTAAATATGAATTATTTAAGGCCTGACAAATATGAATTGATGGCTACTTGGACAAATTTCCAAGGGAATAATTATGCAGCTAGTGAATTAGAGGAAGTTGCATGCTTTTGTCTGTAGAAACTAGCTAATTAGAAGGCTACCTAAACAATCTGTAGATGCAAATTTACCTGCACATACTTTTGGCTATGCATGACTCCATAAACAAATTTAAAGCCTGCATGTTAAAGCATATTCCCCTGTGATTTACCAAATGTATCTGAATCTCTATAATGAAACAATTCCACTTTAGCAATTTTTCATGTTAGCAGATTGCATTTTGGTTTAGTTTTTTTTCTGTTTTATTTTTATGGAAGAAATATGTTCTCAGTTATAAAGCATTTCATATGAATTAAATATCTTTAAATTAAATGTACTTAAAGTATTCAAGTGCTACTAAAACAAACATACATATAAAATCTCTGTAGAAAGGTATGATCCCAAATCAAGTTTATTTTGAGCACAGTTTTGTTTGGATTTTTGTCACCATTTTTAGTCACTAATGTTTTTAATGGTTTTCAAGACCATGCCCTATCCAGGAGCTGAAGATCTTGTACAATGAATCTTTTACATCTGGTAGCTCTGTGATTCCACCGCTTGCTACTGAATAATGTATTAAGCTTTTCCAGACTCCTTCTATTTGCCAGATTAGAGCTGCAATGGTTTCTTGATGTTCATTTATTGTCTGTATTTGGATAATGTCACATTACAACCACAATACTGCCATTGTTAGACAACAGAAAAATAATAATAAATAAAGCAGAGAACCTGCCTAGATTTATCTTTCCACTGAAAGCAAGATAAAAGTAGGTAGTAACTGCCTATTGTCACTGTCTGTGTAATGTATGTCTACATGGCCATGAGAATACCCACTATTATGTATGGAGAGCTTCTGTCTTAACTTCCACTAATAACAGTTAGTTCATGAAGCAGAGGTGTCGGCAATGGCACTTGTTAATCTGTGTTCATGTCCACTATTCTGCCTTTGTCATAATTTTCAAGTAGCTTTGCTCCACATCCTGTGTTTTGATCATGTAAGTGTTGTAATGGAAATCAGTTACAGTTGAAAAACTTCCTTTTCTATTAATAAGATGTTTTTTGTTATGATTTAAAGTCCTGTGAAACACACATGGATATCTCAATACTCCAATGCTTGCAACAGAGATTGTAGATGAGCTATAAGTAAAGCTACTGGAAATTAGAAGAAGCTAAGTAAGGTATGGCAGAATTGCCACTTTGTCACTCAGTATATTCACTTGAACAACACAGGAATAAAGGGCTCCCAGGACTTAAGTTTATCCAAGGAAGAGTGTGGCTGACATGCTTGTGAGTAGAAGTGGTTGTGATTTTTAGCTAAGAGAAGGGGAAATAATCTGCTAACTGCTGTAGGGAAGAAAATGTCTGAGGTTGGAAATGATCTAAATAGCACAGGTAGAGTGAGGATATGGAAGGTGGGACAGATCAAGCATGTTAAAGCAGACCTGTGAGTCATGAGAACATAAATATCTTAATAAAATGTCATGAGAAATATTTTAATCCTCTGCCCAAACCAGAACGTATTTCTAAGAGGAAAAAGGACCTTTCTCCATGCAGTTAATAACATCTATGACAATGTGTAAAGGAATTAATCTATTGTGTAAACCAAATGAGAAGGTTTAGAGTAATCCCAGTGACACAAAAGTTATTTGCATTCTGCAATGAGGAAACTAGAAGAGTATCCATGTACCCAGTATGTTCATACATATGAACATGTTGAATACTGAAGCAGAATTGAGGAGGACAGCTTGTATTTGCTTTTGACGGCCTAGTCTCTCAAGTTTTATATCCCTTCAGGATCCAACATTATGAAATAACAATTTTTTTCAAATTCAGATCTGAGCAAAGTGGACACCAAAAGATGTAGTTATTACCCTGCACTGCATTAGCACAGCTAATCAGTAATGATTGTGACTCTTCAAGGAGAAAGAAAGACCACAATAAACTAGACTAAAATGTGCTCTTGGGTCTGAAGAAATTTTACAGCTCCAGAAACATTCATCACTGGTAACTCAAGGCTAATAGCTGTGAAATTTCTAAAGGGAATATTTTGATTCAACATTCAAATGACCTGAGGTTTAACAATGTTTCATTGCAACTGACTTAAACGTTTTGATATCTGAAGAATCGATGTAAAACCCTCCCTTAACTCATTCTGTGCCCTTTCTGTAGATGTGTGTCAATTCTATTAGTTTAACGAGAGTGGTGGATATGTAGATTTGCATAAAAAAGGAAAAAAAACTCAGGAACAATCCATCCACAGTCCTATGGTTTTGGTGGGGGTTTTTGATGAAAAATGTCCCCAAGACTAAAAATTGTATATCCAAGGAAACAGTCAGCTATAGGTCATTGCACGGTCCTGGGAACACATATTCTAATTTTGTCAAGTGAAGCCATTTGGCTAATATGTAGGTTCTGGGGATGATTAAAATCTTTAAAAAGAGTGATTCTGCAGTGAAGTTCAATTCAAAGGGATTTAATCCAGGAAGTTGAAATGAAGCTAAAAGGTTGTCATTTGCCACAATAGTTTATCAGACCAAATGGTACTATTACCAGAAGGATAACTAAGGGCAATTATTAATGGTGAACAGTTTGGGGGAAATTCGCACACAAGACCTACTGGAAATAGGTTCATACTTATCATTGCCTTTCATACTTATCATTACCTGTCTTTTCTATGCTTCACTAGATTAGCATAAATACTTTACCAAGAGATGAAGTAAGATATTGAAATGAAACAGGTTGCAGTACCTTAAACATTGCAATGAAGTCTCCAGCAAGCAAAGGACAAAAGTCAAAATGAGAACCAGCTACTGTCTCTCATACAAGTGTCACAAGTCAATTCTTGCGTGTTCATTTGTTTGTTGTTTAATCAGAACTTGGCAATAAAGCCTCTTTCTCTTCTATTAGTTACCTTCCTCTCCTGAAATTTCCCCTGCAAATTCTGTAAGACTGAATAGAGATTATGATGCCCATCTGTAGAAATACAAGAAAATTTGACCTTAGGAAAGATATCCATCCTGACTCTTCTGCTGTTTGTACACAGGAAGCAAGTACCAGACCAGTACACCTTTTTCACCAATATTTGGGGTCTTTCTTGGAGAGACCGAAGTAGGATTTAACTTTGAACTGTTGGAAGGACAAAAGGTTTTTGTCTGTGTTATTTTTCATAGCTATTGCATTCACTTTTCTCATTGCCCATAACTTCACAATATCAAATAGTGCATTTCATGTTTCTTAATGAAGGCTTTGCATTAAGGCTGAAGTGCCTTGAACTCTGTGTGCTTCCTTTCAGCCCAGCATGAATCCCTGATGGCTAGTCTACTGATCAATGGGAATACCAAGATGAAAGAACATTAGGGCAAATTACAACATTCTTGTGGAAGCTAAATTTTGTCTTCTACGACCAGTGAAGACTATGTTTTATTTACTGAGTACATCAAGCTGTGATGCTAAAGTAATGTGATTGTGGATCTGCCTGCAGTTCCTTTTTCTACAAACTCCATCTTATTTACAGAAGCTGTATGGGGTAACAAAGTCCAGGAAATCAAGGGCTCTAAGCAACATACATGAAAGTGTGGAGAACGGGAGAAAGTAAAATAATTTGCCAAAGCTCAGAGCAAAGTAGCAGCAAACTTCTTCCTAGAGTTCAGGGATATTTTACTGTAGATATTTGTTTGCCTAGTAGCATGTGGTCTTTTATAAGTGCTTCTGTAGCCTGAGACCTTCATGCAGATAAGGTTTATTGAAAGAGTAGTCATCATACAATAAAAGATACGACAGAAATCAAACCAAAGCAGTAATAGAAAAGGCACTAATGTGCAAGCACAACAAGAAAAAAGCGTGAGTGCAAATCAATCCTGCTTGACCATATGGGGAATTTTTCTTGAAGTAATTCCAGTCTAATTCATGTGAGATGCTATCCTCTGAGGTTTTTCCACTGCCCTCACTCCTCTGCAGCATTATGTCCAATAGTGACCGTGTTAGCCCATTTCATTTACCTTACAGTTTCCCAAGGAACTGAATTGAGAGCACTCTTTTGTCCTAGGGATTTAATTGTCCTAATTAGCTTAATTAAGTGGTTCTTTTACATCTAGAGCACAGGAAAGGGAACAGCACGTTTGCATTCATATTTAACCAGAAAATGTTGCTCATTAAAAAACTTTGCAATAATACTAAAACAATGTATATCACTGCCTCTGCTCAGTCCTCAGAGACATCTTTATGATTCCTGTGAAACAGAGAAAGGGCGCTCAGATGGCTGGCTATCTGGGCTGTAAAAAAATTCCAACGAACCCCCAATCATTTTAATAAACCAGACAGGAGAAATTTATTTTCCTGTAGTCCACAGAAACATATGCCTCTGTATGATGAAGATTCAAATGGAATAGTGAATGACATCTTTCTATGGGCAATGTGACTGGTATTCAAAACTTCTTTCCTTCTAGAGTGGTCATCTACAGCTGCCTAATGTTAAGCCACATCCAGGGAATCTTGCCCAGTCATTTCCAACTGAGCCCCCAAGCAAGGATGGAAGTATTTTATTATTTGGCTCCCCAGTTGGGAATTTTGTGCCCAGAATGAGCTGAAAAACAATAAAAGCTTTTATTGTCACTGATGGAAAAAATTATAAAACAGACCAACTTGTTGCTACCCTCATAGAACAAGAATGAGAGAATATATTATATTTTTACTGTATTGGCAATATTTTCAGTTTTCTGAGAACTTTTGATGACCAGAAAACTGGGCTAGAGGGAATTCTAGGTCAGATTAGAGTATTTAACCATGCTGACAGGGCATACAAACCCAACTTACAGCTTCAACTTACCATGTGGTAGAGTTATACTTCGGGTTTTCTTTTACGCTCAGATGCACTTTACCAAGAACCATTTTTTTCACTTTCTTGACTCATGATGCTACATTTTTTCACTATCTCAATGTCTCAGCAAGTCAGATTTTCCCTGCCACTCTTTGACTAAATATTACTGAAACTAATGGTCTGTCAGAAAGTTTGAAGTAGAAATAGAAATGAAGCTGGCTGCAAAGTCATACTTGCATTAGACTTTAATAATTTTAAATTATTTAATTTTAAATTATTAAATTTTAAATTAACTTCTCTTGCAAGTGGGACTGGTGTTGGAGCTTTACAGAAGGTCTGACTATCATTTGTCATCAGTAGAGATCAGGTTGTATTATCAAGGGAAAAGGGTAAACCACGATTCATTATGCACTGAGATAAAGAACTGAAAGATACTGAACACAGGAATTTGAGACCAACCCAAAACAGATGTTGGAAATATAGGGAGGCTTAACCCCAAAAATGTGCTGACGAATATATTAAAGGAAGGATAAAAGAAACCAAACCAAAACAAAAATCCAGATATGAAACATACACATGCCAAGAGGAAGGGAAACCTGGAAAATGTCCTGAAATGGGAGCAGCTCTTAAGTGACCTAATCTTGGCTCCATTTTAAGAATTCTAGTTTATGGATACAGCCTGTCAAATTCTTGCAATGTATGCTAAAATGAACAGAGTGGAGTAAATGAAAAACCTCATTTTCTAACATTGCATCAGCAGTGTGTTACAAATGAATGCAGCATGGACCTAAATCAGAATTTGAAACTATTTACTTTCATTGCATTTAAGTAGAAATGATTGTTAAAGGTGTAAGACTATTTAAAAAACAATAAAGTCCAAATCAGTAGCTTCCCTGCTGCCTGCCAGAAGACACAGGCATGTGGAAATACCTTTTAATTTAGAATATCTACTTATTTACCTGCCTGTTTTAAAGTGAAGACAGAGAAACAAAAACAAATGACTGCCCAAAATATTCTGAAGATGCTACATTGTCAGTTTTATGCGTGAACTGTTCTTAGATTGAGAGTGCCACGTGGGCTCAAAAAATATACCTTTTCAGTTAACATAAAGGACTTAAAGAGCTCAATCTGTTTACCTATCAAAAAGAAAACTGAGAGGTGGTTTGATTACAGCATATAAGTACCCTCATGGAGAGAAAATACCAAAGGGGTCTTTTGCATAGCTGAGAAGAGACTTCGCAAGAATCGATGATGGGAATGAAAGGCTGACAAATTCATATTGTTAATGATGTTATTTGTTGAAAGCAAATATATGTGAGAACTGGAACTAACTCCTAGCCAGAAACTGGAGCTGGAGTCTTATTCTTCAAGTCAGAGGGCAGGTTTCTATACAATATGTTCTTTAGCTAGTGGACAGAATGTAATGGAAATAGGTTGCAATATAAAGCAACACAGAAAATTACTTCAAGCTTTAATGGTGGTGTATACAGCTGGGCTAAATTCTGCTTAAAGTTTAAAATTGTAACTATATCTCTGAGCCTGAGCAAACTGTCCATGACCTCCCCTATTCTTACATGCCATGGAGGAGCCTTACATCAGTCAGTAACTCCATGCTGGTCCACTTGCCACACTGGCTTGTCCTAATGTACATACTGTGATCAGCCTGAATCATGTCCTCCAAAATACTGTGCTTGTGGATAAGGCACTTTTATCAGGGTCAGTTTAGCAGCTACCTTTTGTTCAGTGGTCTGCAGCACATGCCCAACACACGGAATATCCCCATTCCAAGCCCACAAGAAAGGGACTATTTCACACTTTCAGAAAATTTCATAATCATCATTACACTGAGACTGAACCATAGACAGGGCCTGATGGCCTGAAGAAGATACATACTGACTCTTTAGCTTGTGGGTGGTGGGGCGAATCACAATTCCACTTCCCAGTGTGCTTCTGGCACCTGGGCCATTAAGTTTTAAAGACAATCACAAAATGAGTAAGGCTAGAAGGGACAAAAGTGGGTCATCTGGTCCAACTTCCCTGCTCAAGCAGAGTCATCCTAGAGCACATGGCATAGAATTGCATTCAGGCAGTTCTTGAATGTCTTCACTGAGGGAGACCCCACAACCTCTCTGGACGATCTGTTTCAGTGCTTGGTCACCCACACGATAATGAAGTTCTTCCTCACATTCAGGTGGAACTTCCTGTGCATTAGTTTCTGTCTATTGCCTCTTGTGCTATTGCTTGTCATCACCAAGAAAAGCCTGGCTCCATCCTCTTGACACCCTCCCTTCAGATGTTTCTATACATTGATAAGATCTCCTCTCAACACAGAAGTGTGGAAACATTTTTGGGAGTGCATACCCCTCTGTTCCAAGCATACTCATTCAAATACCTACATAAAGGGTGAAAACTACATGTAGAATCTGTGTGAGGTTACCCATTTGTTCAAAGTTACGTTCGAGTTACTCCTGTAGTGCAAAGCTTTCGGTGCAATGCTGGAGTACAAGTCATACATTGCACACTGCCCTACATGGTAGTGCAAAGCACCTGACAGGGAGGAAAAAGCTCCTCCCAGTCCTGCGATAGTTTTCGTATGTGAGGGATTTTTCTGGTGCTACTTAGAGGGAGGTAATTTGCCTCTTTGTATCTAAGATTGCTACTGTTTCCTGTAGCAAGAAATTGTCAGACACGGGGTATATGTGGGCTTCACATTCTTTTCTACTTAGTTAATCAATAAAAATAACTATGAGAACAATTTACATGTCAAAGAGAGATTGTGTTGCCTTTTCACTCTGAAATACATCGGGGTGGGGAGGGGGAGGGGGGGGGGGCTGGCATCAGAAAGCAGTAGCTCTAGGATATGGAAAGACAGAAATGGATGTGTTCAATCTTGGCTAAACTGCCAAGAAAAAAAAGAGGAAATGAGAAGAATGAATCAAAACTGAGTCAGCTACCTTTGCTGTTTTTCAAATGAAGCATGCCTCATTCTATGCTGAAAAGAATGTTGACGAAGCCTCCACTGGTAACAAATCCCACTATATATACTAAAACATGTTGCCACTTGTTACTCCAAAATCATGCACCTTCTAAGGGATATTGTGGCTGCAGGAAATCTTATTTCTTAGAAGAATCAGACTCAAAATGGCCAGACTGGCATATAATTTCTCAGCATCTCAGTCATGGCCAAAAATCTGGGTGAAAAGACAGATACCAAACTAGGAAACTGCATCTTTATAAATGGGATGGATGAGTCATGTCTTTGTAATAGATCAATCATATGCATCTGATTATATAAGGACAATGGACCATACTAATGCTGATGGAGAGCATTTGCAATAGTGTGATGGTTTGGAGCCTACCTGAAAGGGAGAACATGGAGGAAAAGTACAACAAAAGGTAAGTCAGAGCAGAACAGTTTCAGGATATTGAGGTTGTCAGTAGGAAAGACAAGTGATGGATGTCTACTTTTTCATTTATGTGTTTGACAGAGGTAATGAGAAAGCAAGTGGTTATAATCCTTTCAACTGCATGAGTGTGCCTGAGGATCTACCTGTGTTGTGATAGATAGGTATCTTGGTTTAACTCCAGCCCACAACTAAATACCACTCAGCCACTTACTCACACTGTCCCCCATGGTGGGATGAGAAGGAGGACTAGAAAAAAGTAAAAAAAAATACCATCCAGAACTCATGGCTAGAGATACAACAGTTTAATGAATGAAACAAAATACAATTACACTAATGAGAATAAAAAAATGAGAAAAGTGAGGGAAAAATAAACTCAAGAAAAAACAAGTGATGTACAACATAATTGCTCACCACTAATGACCAATGCCCATCCTGTCCCCGAGCAGTGATCATCTCCTCCTAAGGTTATGTATATAGATGAGGCTTCCAAACAGGCTGCTGAAAGGTCAAGGAGATAGAGGGCAAAGAAATAGTCTAATGATGCCCATATTTTAATGGGAAAAAGTCAAATTAGAAATCTTCCCCTTTTGATTTTTTGACATGTTTCACAGTGTTGTTCTCACTTTGTTGTTGTTGTTGGCTAGACTTTGCGAATGAAGATTTTGGGGTAAGCCTTTAGGTGAGGCACAGTGTGCGCGAAACTGGCCCCACCCCCTTTACTCCTGAGGTTCATTTTGCCACGGCCGAGCACGCTTGGACGGTGACAGCGAGTTCCTCAGGATTCAAACTGGCGTCCTCAGAGGAGGAACCGACTCCAGAGGCGGCGACTTACACCATTCGGCCAACGCCCACCGCCCATTTCAGATTAATATTCTCACTTTATAGATAAAGCAAAAACCCTTTCTAGTTTGACGATATGCCTGGGAAATAAAATACTAATTTACTAATGATGGGGTGATGATGCTTTGATTTACTTCAACCTTCCCTCTCTTGAGAAGGGGTTTTGGGGTCCCACCATATCCAAGAGTAGAGACCACGCTGTCTACCAGATCAAAGGCAGCTGTGAACTTTAAGTTGTGAGCCATTATGTATGACTGAACTACTATAACTGGGGGGGGGGAGTGCAGGAGGAATGGCAGAGAAGATGTATAGCCATTGAAACAATTAAGAGTGAAAAGAAAGGTGAAAAGCATGGGAAGACTACAGTAAAATCCAGGAAGAAGTGTTTTTAGAAGGTGTTTTTCTGATGCAATTTCAACTCCCAGGAAAAGTCCAGGTTCCTCCAGAGAAGGAGTTTTCCCTGCAAGTGGCTTTGCTCTCAGAAGCAGGATAGCTTTTGGCAAGCTTGTTCTCTGTGCATCCAAACACCATCCCAGGAAGCCTTTATGGTTCAGCCAATTAAGTTGATAATGTAGCTTGTGTATCATGGGAGTAAGACAAATATGGGTGGGAGGAAAAAGCATAACCTGGAAAAGAGACAAATCTTATCACATCTGTGTAATTTCCAGGACCATCTGGCTGGTACACAGAGGCCCTATTTTTTAGGAAGAGAATGGACTCGGCTTCAACACAGTATGATACAGCAGTCATCTCTCCACAGGGTTGGAAGTGAGACTTTGAGCTTGGCATGCCTGTGGGCCAAATATCAAGTCACAGGCAACAATAGAAAACAGGAAAATATTTCAGCCTAAAGTACATACAGTGGGACAAAAACTCTAGGGAAATTATCTCACTCGCTCTGACTATTTTTCTGGATGAAATACTTAACTAATGAAATTGTCATATTTTTCCTACAAGTGAAGCTGTTAATGTAAAGTTAACTACTAACAAGAATTTTTCTGTGTTTGAATTAAAAGTTAGAAGTCTAATTACACTATTATTAACTGAAGTTACATTAAAAAAATTAAATCCAGTCTAGGGTCCCTCTCTAAGGTTCTCAGCTAAAGCAGATTTCATCCCACTAGTCACCAAAGCTTTGGACAAGCAGTGAATTGATGAGGCAATATGCATGTATACTCCAGTATCTGCCTTTAAAAACATTTCATAGTTGAAATTTTTTTCCTATTGCTAGCCTTGATCAATTTTCATTTGAAAGGTACTTGTAAAGCTCTCCTGAGACTCAAACCCCACTATAATTATATTACAATAGTCTTCAGTGTAAACTGGATGGAAACTCCCTAGTCAAAGAGTGATAATGCAGTCATCTTCTTGATATTTTTAAGCATATTGATCCCCCTAATTGCAATCTATGGGATAGTAAATAGAAATAAAAGTTTTGCATTCTCCTTC
>VXAU01004986.1:346644-372950 GCA_013399695.1 Formicarius rufipectus | reverse complement strand
AAACCAAAACCAAAACCAAAAACCCCAACGAAAAAACCCCAACCCCAAACCCCCCAACAAAACAAAATACAAACAAAAATCCCCAAACCAATGAACCAACAAATGAATGAACTAACCAACCAACAATAACCAGAAATGACTTCTCAGTCCACAAAGCAGACTGCAGGCATTGGATGCAATCTGTTATTTGTGCCTCAGCATGAATGGGCTTATATTGACAGGGAGCACAAGGATGGAAAATCAGCGCAAAACCCTTTGGCACTGCCTGACATCCAAACCAACAGGACACAGGCTACATGGCAGAAGACATGGGTGGAATAAATTCATCCCAGTTTGTTCTCTTTCCATGTAGAGTTTGAAAAGTCAGGACGAGCTCAGTGCTGTAAAGCACCAGCACCTATGGTGGTGTTGATGAATATTTTCTGCAACCATAAGGTGAAGACTAGGCATAGAGATGAGGTCTGGCTGAAGCTTTGACCTCCCATAATTGGGTTGTGGAAAATATTAATATCTGTTCTTGTTCCTGCTGTTTCTGAACCTTCCAGCTCTTTCCTGATATCTGCAACAGTGTCAGAGTTGATGAGCCTCCCTCCTTGCAGAGAAAAGTGATGCAGGACAGGCAAATATAGCACCAGCTTAAGAGAAAGTTGAAAGTACCCAAATTATGTGTATTTCTCTATATGTAAGACATGGACTCCCTAATATTTTCAGATGGAGTTTGAGGGAAATTTGTCCAGTCTTTATGGACAGCCAACAGGGGCACCAACATTCCCTGAAACCCTTCAACATCTTCACAGGATCACATGAGGTGATGGTCACCACCAAAACATGTAAATGAATGTGACCTATAATCCTTATAAAAATGAGTACAGTTTTTAGGAAATTATAATTTCATGTCTGAGAGAACTAATTTAACTCTGTTCTTCAGGTAAACATTCCCTTAGAGGCTTTCTTTTAAGACTAGTGTTTGAGCACTCCTAAAAACATACAAAAGAAGCTTAGCCCTATGAGGAATAGGGAATTGGACTCAATGATCCTTTATGAGTCTATCACAACTTGAGATATTCTATGGCTCTATGAAAAAAAATCAACTTACTTTTGCGTAGAAAACTGGTGAAAATAAAGGCTCCATCAGAACTCAGAAGACCAGGCTCATAACTCTTCTGGCCTCAGGGAAGAAACTGAATTTGTACTACTAATCTTAACTGTTGTTTATGTTTTGCTAAATATGACATCCTATGGGAGCTGAGTCACTCAAAACAGGATCTTACTTCTCCTGAAAATTTTATCAACTTTTCAGTGTATTGCTGCTAAATTTTGCAAGTTTGCAGTGTTGATTTGAGAGCAAAGCATCAAAATGAGTTAATATGTGCCAGAGATATGAAAGCAATACAACAGTTTCTGGAAGCTTAACAGAGGGAAAAAAGCAGGTCTACTCATAAAAAAGGAAGACATGAAATTAATAATGTTTCAAAAGTGACTGAGATAACTTACAGCAATATCAAGCCTGTCATCAGTGATAATATACATCAAAAAACTTTGAAATATTAGGTACAGAGAAAAACTACTCAAATACATTTGAAAATATGAATGCATGCAAACCAGCTGCTCTTGATCATATCTTAGGGCAATCACTTCTCAGAGTTGCATAAGCTGCAGTCTTCACCTTCTCTTGAAAGTTACAGCAATAAAATTGATGATGTGGCCTCAAATTGAACATGATTGAATTACTGCAGGTAAGCAAGTTACTTCATACCAGCTGAGCCATGATAACTGGCTCTGTGTGCTCTCCGTTGAGTAATATCTCTTGCTTTCACCAGCAACATAAAACCAAATTACAGAAATGAAAACAAAAAAGCAGATTCTCTTATTCCAGCTAAAGAGAGGCATATTTCACTTTGACATAAATAAATTCACAATTTCTCTCAGGTAGACTAAAATGTTAATGTAGGTTCAGAGGTATAAATAGCTAGGGTAAAACCAAGATGAAAGAAAATTACTTAACAAGTAAATAAAAATAAATGCTACAGTGACCTTCAGAGAAGGAAGAAATATTCTTTATAAATACTCTGTGAAAAAGAACCTTTCAGGAATTAAGGGAAGAGAAAAAATTGTGTAAGAAACAGGTTCTATCTCTTTTATTTCATGAGTGGATCCTCATTGTATAATCTATTTTGTTGCTTTTCTTTCAGCAAATTGTGGAATAAAACATTTTGAAAAGCCAGTGAATTAATCAAAATACGACTCCAGTGATCCACATGCTAGACAATACATGCATTGCTGAACAACAAATACTTGCCAGAAAACTTTCTTTGCTAGAAGTACTAAATTTAACATAAGCAATTAAACAAACATTTATAAATTTGCTTTAGTATTAATTATTCCATTTTCCATTATCTTGAGAAAAAAAAAATCAAAAATTACCCTGAATAAAAGATATGTTTTATATCAAAAACCTAGAAAACAGTTTTGAATGCCAGAATGAGTTTCAGGAACACAGTATTTGCAAACTACTGATGCTGGAGTACTTTCTTTCAAACTGAACACCTTATTAATGAGAAAGTAAATAGTACTGAAAGCCTTCCAGATCAATACTGCACAGAAATTTGTACTATAGTAACCCAACCATAGCTTACTGCCATAAATAAAAGTAAGGCTAGAATAAAAGGAATTTAGAGAGATTTGAAAGCCGGATTCAATTGGTTACCCCTACTAATCTAACATATGTTCAGGATGAGAAGAAGAAATAAAGGAGAGGCAAAAGTGCTGAGAGGTACAGAAAGATGGCAGAAAACAGCATGCTTGAATTTGAAAGTGAGATTGGAGCTGAAAATGCTAGTACTAACAGATGCTGTGTATGCAAGTTCTTGGTACACAGTGCACAGTATGACTGGGTTTGTACTCTCATGCAGCGTTTTCAAGTTCTCATGCCCATCCTCCTATGAAGAGAAGGATGGCAACAAGTTTTAAGAAGCAGAAACACAGGTTATGAAACTGAAGGATATGGGAACATTTGAGGCGTCTCATTCAATGAAGCAACGAAAAACCAGAGAAAAGAAGGAAAGAAGGGCAGTAAATGGCAACTGCTTTAAGTGACTAAAGAAGGTAAGTGGGGCTAAGGAATGGAAAAAACAGATGAGACATTAGGAATGCAAAATGCTAAATGAGTTTTGTTTTTTTTTTTTTTTTTTTTTTTTTACCTTTTGGAATAGAGTGAAGATAATCAAAGTTCTTTGACTTGTTATTTTCCAGACTGGGGGCCAAAATCATCAGCAAGTCTTTGGTATGAGCCGCTTACTGGCAGCGAGCAGGTTAATGAGATCTAACAAATCTTCATTTTCCATTAGTTTTACATACGGTTTTTCTCATTCTGCACCAAAGTTTCCTCAGAGATCTAGTTATGAGATATAAAAAAATTAAAATATGCTTGTATTTTTTTCTGGATGACCACAATTCTGTGAATATATATTGCCTGATCCATAAGCTTTTCCCTTGTGAGGCAGTGATATTTCCAATTGGTTGTGTAAAAAGCAGGTCTTTTCATTTTCTTTCCAGCAGGTTTAGAGTGAGTAAATATTCCAAATCCACATTTCATTAGCTTCCTCTTCAGCAGGTCTTTCAGGATGTCAAATCACCATTTCTTGTGCCTGTTGCAGAGACAGGAGTTTCTCCATAGAAATGTTTGTGGAACTAAATCGATTTTCTCCTTTGCTAGTTTTCCTCAAACTCAAGCCATCTGTCCAAAATTTCATACATACATTTTCCTAGTGGATCATACCTCAAAAAAAGTCATAGAGAAAGTCAGCCAGGTTATTTATTAGGAGATGTAGCTTGGAAAAAACCCAGGATGACTGCAGTCTTTGAGAAAATATGTCTTGGAGAACGAGTGTGTCTCCAAAATTGCAGTGTATAAGCCCAGAGCCTGCTTGATTCAGCAAAGTCTAAGCAAGATCTAATGGTTCTGTCTGAGTCAAAATAGTTGAGTAGTAATTTCTCAGACCTGAATAGTTCAGATTTTTATGAAGGTGTCTCCAGCGAAAACAGGTAAGGAATGACATCACTGTGTGGTGTGCGTTAAGGTGGCTGTTAGAAGAGATGTGCAGCTATGGAGGTAGATGGCACACCCCCTGGAAAGACTAGCCTAAAATTCACAAGATTTTTTAGATGCTGAGCTGAATGCATGTTTTAGAATTTCTCATTGCAAAAATGAAAAGAAATAGTTTTTGAGGTTTCTCCCAGAGCAAGATATATTGAAATTGTTCTGGTTTTCCTTAATCCAATGCCTTTTTACTACTGTAAAAAAAAATTATATTTTATAGGTATTAACATAAATTTATATAAATATATATTTATAAATTATTTCTATAAATTTATAAATACATTATAAATATATATTTAACGTATATTATTAAAGTTGATGGATTTTTTAATTATTTGATAACTGTTTAGGATAGCTGTAATCAACACATCAACACCCCTTGGTGGTTGTTTTGTTTGTTTGTTTGTTTGTTTGTTTGTTTGTTTGTTTTTTCTCCTTTCTTTTTCCCTGAAATCTAAGGATCTTGTCTACTCAGTAGTGAGCAGCTTGACCAGCTACAGGGATAGTCATTAGTTCCACATTACAACACCTACATGTACTGTCAGCAGTGCCAGTGTGTACACTGCAGAGCTCCAGGCTCTGCCCACCCTGTGGCATCTGGTGCCATTTGAAGCCCCCTGAGGTATCTGAGCAAACAGCACAGGCCACGCAATGAGGACATGACACCTAGGGGAGAGCTGAGGAGGTGTGAAGTAGTAGCCTATGTCAGCTGGGAGACCCCAGGTAGGATTCCACAATCTTGGAGGTGTTTTCCAACCTTAATGATTCTGTGATTCCAGGTGACCATGGCTGCTACATTTAGCCAGTGGGTTTGCTGTCCAGGGTCTGTTGCCTGAATTGAATCCTTTGGAAGCTTGGATATTTGGAGCACGTAGAGAAACTTAAATTTAGTTGTCTTTTTCTGGAAGCGAATTCCACCTCTAGGGCATGATCTTGCTGCTTAAGTTTAGGCACCTTGTTCCATGTGAGATATTCTGGCATATCTAAGACAACCTCATGGAGCAAGCAGATATAACAAAAGATACAGAGGCAAATCAAGCCACAGTGGAAACACAACTGAAGGGCAAGTGAGATCCCTAAAATGTTTCACATGGCAGTAGACATCTAAATTTAGTCAGCTGAATCCACCGTGGGTGTCTATGATAACTGATTATTTTTTTAATCTTCTTTTCTACTCAACAAAAAAGTATCACACACCTCAGATTCATGTCAGTAGTCCAATGGTATCTGAGATGACCAGACTGTCCCACCTGCTCTATCACTCCAGTGAGAAGCAGATCTCCAAAAGGATGTCTTAGACACCCTTGTATATCTCAGGTGGCAAAGAATGACTATATCATGGGCTGAGAGAGGCCTTCATGGAGTGCACTTCTTGTGCTAAGCTTGAAGTCTAAAGCAAAATGTTTGAAATACACCTTGACAGTGCCTAGTTTTTCTGACCTGACTATGAGGACATTTGTCATATACTTTAGCGTACAATACCTGAAATGAATCTCACAGAGTGCCAGACAATACTTAAGTAGCTGTTGCTCTTAAAGATTAAAACAATGTTTTGGGTTTTGTTTATCTACAATGTCCTCCATGTCAGAGTTTGAAATTTGTAATGTGAAATGCATCATGAAAAACGAAAAATCAAGGACACTAAAAAATTATATAAAAATCTATAAGTCAAAACAGCTCAAAGTCATAAGATTAAACATAAACATTTAGAGTTTTGAAATCTGTAAATGTTCCAAAATAAAAATGTCAAGTAATTTTTCTTTTTTCTTTATTTTTTTAATTTCTCCACATTCATTTTAGCAAAATTATTATCAGAAAATTTGAAGATGCATTTTTGACATTTCCAGATTTTGAAGGAAAGAGGATTAATATAATAAATACAAAAGAACTATTAGTATGGCATTCACATCAGCTCCCCAGTATCATTCTGCACAGCTCTTTCTGCAGGTTACAGAGTAATTGAGACTCAGCTACCATGATTGGTAGGTGGGTGGTTATTACAGATTTCACCACTTCTCAGTTTACTTTTAATGAACATAAGCATTAGTTTTGATATCCTATGACGTATCTCCTGCTTATGGGTCCATCAGGGAAATCAAAGGTAAGTGTAACTGTCAGCAGAAATTTTGTAGAAGATGATCATGACGATGAAATACAAATATCAGGATAGTAATGAAGAAAGTACCAGTGACACTTTTCAAGGGTGTTTAACTATTGGCCTAATAATGGTCTCACTGTGGGAAGTAGTAAGTAACCTACTTGTTTAAAGCGGGGTGTTATACATTCTGCAAAAAACCCCTAACCTACTGGGGAGAGACGGAAAGAAAATAAGAGGGTCTAAGTCTGAGGTCATTTGACTTCAGAAGCTGAGGGAATGGATTTATTTCTGAAGGCTGTTCCAAGACCTTTCGACACAGGAAACACATAGAAGAAGATGGAAATTTTTTCCAAGACTTTCCTACATGGGAAACACATACGTAGGAGAAGATGGAAATTTCTTCTCCACACCAAAATTTCCTGATGAATTATGGTGGCTTAGATCTGAAGAGTCACTTCAGCTCAGAACCAGTAGAAGAATCAATATGCAGTATTTTGAAATGCCTTGCAATACAGTAAATGAGCACTTATTGTGTAGCCAGTGGACCACAGAAGATGTGTGTTCCCACAGATATATTGCTCCAGGTTGTTCAGTTAGTGGCCTAGAAAACTAATTGAAGAAGACACTGCAAAACAGTGCTTGAGCTCCACTATCCTGTCTTCATCTCCCTCCCTCGTCCCCAACAAAGTATCTCTGCAGAGGACCTGAATTCTGTTCACGTGGATCCCCATCAAGGCTCTTGTGACAAGGAGCTGGATATGTATCAGTGTGGTGGGTTTTTTGATTCATTCTCTTTTAAGAAGGTTCAAAGATGGCTGCTGACCATAGATGGAACTTTATATTTTTTCATTTCTTTCTCTGCAAAGAAATCTTATGCATTCACCTCTTGCTGAGACACACTTGTGTTCTCAATTTGCCTGCTCCAAGGTTATTCCTGTGCCAGTAATGATGTCCAGATTCTCACTCCTTAACCTTTTTCTACTGAGACTACCAACAGAGCTGTCCATATCTATCAGCTATTTGTCTTGATTTTCCTGCGCTTACTCTAGATAACAATTATTTGTACCGGAACAAACCGTGTCTTTGGAATGTATTTAAACACAGCAGATAAAACAGGAATGGGAGGCTTCTAGTTTTGAGGTCAATGCTAAAATTCACCAAACAGAAACAGAATGAGACCCTGAAGCCCAAAGATAAAAGGACAAGAGATAGCTAAAGAGAGCAGTGCCCATAAATTACTGAGCCTCCATTCTTTCTCTCACCTCGATGGTATTAAAAACTAGTACAGATGTGTAAATTAAAACTAAATACTCTGTACTTCAGAGCATTCATTTAACCTTGATACTGAAGACTCTCTCTGGAGATACAGGCTGGGATACAAAAATACAGGCTGGTAATTCAGTGGATATTCAATATAAATTGGAACCATCTTTTTGCATTAAGCAAACAGACAATGTTCCCAGGACATCAGTTTCTCATCTGCAGCACAAGTGACAACATCTCTGTCTCCTTTAGGGTATTTGCTCAGCCAGCACTGATCTTGAATCTGAACCCTGTTTCTCTGACCATATGTCAAGGTATTCGACTGCTGTGCTTCAGTGGGTGATGGTTTCTGTGCTATCCCTGTCTTTTGTGTGAGTGGGGATGGAGTTAGAGACAGCTGACAGTGGCAGCAAATCACTTCAACTGCTAATAAAAAGGAGAAATATAATTTAAAAATAGAATTGTCAGGTGAGGACATAAATATTTCCTGCCTATGTGGGCTATGAGATTCAAAAATTTTGCATAAATATATTTAGCTCACTAAAAATTCATACCCTTCTGCCTGCTCCTTAAGCTTCTCATTGTTAGTAATTGAGTCAATCGCTACTCTCCACTTCTCTCATTTATCAACAAGAGACTGAGACAATGCCCATATTAAACACTATTTTGGAAAATTCAAAAGAAGCTGTGACAGCTGGAAATTGAACTACATCTTAAGGTGCGTTTAGTCCTTTGAACTAAAAGCCTACACAAATTTTATTAGGCAGGTCTCCCACAGTTAAGCACTCATTTCTCATCTATATTATAGGACCATCCTTTCCAGTTCACTGTTCTTGGGATACCCTGGGAAGTTCTATCACAGCATATTAACCCAGTAAATATAACATTCCATTGCCTGGAACAGAGTGCAGACTTCCTGTTAACTAGCAGCATGGGTCCCATGACTTCTCATACTTTGTCTGCACTTTGTTTGGCCTCCCTGGAAATTTCTTTTACCTAATAATAGCAATTATTAAAATAACCTACTTTGTTTTGGTTTTTGCTTAGCATGGTGCAGATCTCTGGCATAACACTTTATGCTATATGAAAATTTGTATAATCTACTCAGAGTAAAAACAAATAGTTCTTTAATGCAGAATGATAGTTGATCCCAAAAAAAATATGACTTGGAGAACTACAGGATTGGGAACATAGCAGACAGCCTTGAAAGCAGAGGCAAAGGATATGATCCCAGGACTGTAAGTAGCTCACCAGTGGTCAGTTACTAGTCGTCACAGGAGTGCAACCCTTAGAGCTGGGTAAAATGATTTTAGAAGTGATTTTTATGCGACATCTGTAAATTATGGTATTGATAACTAAATTTAGACATTACATGGACTTGCAGATCAATGAAGAAATAGATGGGGTAAATGTTCTTGGTAAACATGAAAAATTACCTCAAATATTCCAAGGATGAGAAGGAAGAAATGATCAGTGTTGCATTCTAATTGAAGAAGGACTTGCTTGCACACCCCCAGAAACCAACAACCTCAGGGCTCTTGAGGCAGTGGGAGGATGGGTACTAAAGAGAAGTAGATATTTAGAAGTTTGAGTGTGTATCATTAAATGCTATGTAATTTGAACTATTAGTATCACAATAACTGGACTGACAATTCTTTGGAAAGACTGTTCAGACTAGTTACATTAATAATAAATTATTGTTTTTGCCTGTAAAATGTGCTCATTTTAACCATAAAAAGACAGGTGTTTTCCAAAACCAGTGAGAAATCAAGCAAACTAGTCTGTAACTTGAATGCAACAAACTGCTAACACTGTGTATCCCAGAAGCTCTTGTGCCCTTTTCATACACTTAGGGATTACAACCTTCTGCTGCCCTTCTGCTTTTTCCACCATGGCAGGATGATACAATTTTTTTGAAATAAAGTTAACGAGAGAGAAATTGAAAGTCTCAGAACCATAAACAAGCAGATGAAGGTGAAGAAGAAGAAGAAGGAGAAGGAGATGAAGCAAGAGACAGTCCTTAAATTAACAACTCTTGCAGCGTAGGTGCTATGGGGTGCACAGTATCATGTGCCACATCTGGGTGAGTGTGTTCCACAACACTCTGGGCATCATTTAAGATCATCTTGTTCTGGTCTTCTAGAATGTTTATAGGACAAATAATCTGACCCTGCTCTCAAAGAGGAGGAAGGGGAATGGAAGGTCACAATGTTTTATAATTGTGTAGGGCCAAAGCCTTGCTAAAAATAGTGGTAAATTTATTTTAGAAATCTGGAATCTTACTCTTATTACAAGATATCATCTTATTCTTGTACACAAGATTGATGCCGAGGGTGTGATGGTACTAAACTCTAAGGCAGCATTTATTCACTATGCAGTAACAGATGGTGTCTGATCCACTGATCCTTGCCAGGAGTTCATCAGCTATGTGTTTGAGCAGCTCAAGTCACTGTCTGGGAGATCAGCTTGTTGGCAGAATGAAGAGCAACGTCATCACCATGGCCTGCTACACATTTCACATGCTGCTAGTGACTGATGTGGCTGAGTGCCACTGAGTGGCCAAGTGCTCCACTGGCTCCCCCCTAGCATTGGGCAAATATGAGGGATTGCTTATGTGCCAACAACCTCTGGGGAAGAAAAGGACAGTGTGAAATGCATCTACACGTAAGTGCAATGCAATACATATTCCACAAACACCATGAAGTCTCTGTCTTGTCCACAGACTTCCATTAAAGCCTCTTCCTTAATTCAACTCTCCTTCCTTGCCCTCTCTGCAGAGAACAGAACTCCTCTGTTGATCATCTTAAGGCAAGCAGCAAAATTCATCAATCTGATGAGTTTACTACGGTGGTCCCTAATATCTTCTCTTGCCTCAAATGACTTCTTTTATAAGAAACACTATCTTACTGAAGAGAGCATACAGGTAGCTCTTATTCCATGCTGAGAACCATACATATCTCTCCTTTCTGAACAGTAAACTCACCAAAGGGCTGTGGAGGGAGTGACACATGTGATGCTACCCAGACCTCCCTGGAATGAGACCTGTCATGGGACACCTCCTCAGACAGGCAGAACTCCTGAACAGGTGAATCCTGTAGTTTGTTTCAGTTGTAAGGGCAACAGGTACAGGAGCATTATCATCAAGGAACTGGACTAATAGTTGGAAGATAATCTACTTAATTTTGGTACACTGGTCTAGTGCAAGCATGGTGATGATATGAAGTATGAGAAAGCTACAATCCTTTCAAAAAGAAGCAAATTGTCAGTAGGGTACATCAATTAGCCAGGCCACAAATAGATGTTAGGACACAGTAACAAGGTATGTGTCCCACTGGAAGACTAAAAAAAGCTCAGAAAAAGATTTGGTTTGATTTGGCTATTCTTTTTAAATAGCAGCTCATGCCTTTTACACAGGACACTTCTGAGATTATTTCTTTATTTTGATCGAGCTTTAAATAAAAATAATTCTTTTAAGGACTAACTTGGCTTTTATGTTCACACACATAACTGATTGCCAGACAAGTTATCCTTGATTAGTAAGGCCAGCTCATATTAGTCATAGTCAGCTGAGGCTGCTGCAGCATCATCTAGAATCCCTATAGAACATTCACTTAGAATAGCAACACTCCACGCCCACACTGGCTTTTTGCAAGGGAAGCAAAGACAGAGCCTTTGTATTTATGATCTGTACTCTAACTAGCAGGGGTTCAAAAGACCTCTGTGCCCTACAGAGATGCGTACATGGGGCCAAGGGCTACACAATCTTGAGTATGATACCTGATAAATTTATTCACTAAGCAATCACTGGAAGAGTTGAGACAGTGCTATTTTAAATGTGGTTTTCAAGTGTCATGAGAATGTCATAGAAGATCATGGAGGATAGTCTTGGATTAAGTGACAATCGTTTTTCTGAAGAGACTAAACTTCTGTAAACTAGGAATACTGATTAGGAAATTCAAATAATCTCAGAAACTGGGGACTAGAATGCTGAAGTTATTTGGGATTTATTCAGATCAAAGTTGCAAAAATCAGTCAGGAATGTGCATGACAAGCAAGCTGTAGGCTTCCTTGCTTAGTAATCTCTCCCTCTGTCCCAAGAGAGGTATTAAGAAGAAGCTGAGACCTTGGAAGGAGTAAAAAAACCTGGTTCAGCTCAGGCTATGACTGCATTACTTGTCTGGGAACACTTCCAAGTTTCTTGGTCTGGGTATATGCTTCTGATGTATCCCAAATCCCATCCCTTCTTTTTCCTCCAAATTCACTCTGACTACTATGATGAGATAAGCTTTAAGAAATCCATGATCTGAATTACTGCAGGATCAGCATCCTTGAAAAAACTTCAGGTAAGTCAGTACGTGGCCAAAGAAAACTGGAATAAGTATATTGATACCACAGGAATCTGCCATGTTGGAGACAAGTTATGTTTAGTTTATAACTTAAGGCAAGACACAGAAGATTATTCAGCTGGCAGGGAGATCAAGAAGAGACATGGACAATAATGCAATATAGATATATGAAGAACAACACTTCTCTTCATTTAGCCTTGCTAACATATGTCAGAGTGGTAAGCAGGGATGCAAGACCAATGACCTGTGGAGTCAGAGCAGTTGGAACTGGGACAGCAAAATGGAAGTCATCACTAGCAAACTGAAGTGACACTCAGTCTACAGTGACAACAGTAGTGCAAATATTTTTGAACAGAAATATAAGTTTGTCTAATAAGCAGTCTAACCATGTTTTCAGGACAATGAACTCATCCTCTGGTAGAGAGAAGCAGGGGCACTGGGAAGGGGTGCACCACTTCTTTTGAACAACAGCTGACTGCCAGCAGTGGTTTAAAATGCCCTTCCAAGGCAAAGATGGGAGAAGGTTACTTTCAGTTGTCTTTTTATCCCAAAGGGAGACACAATCTTAATAAGCTGACTGAAGTCAGCAGAGACTGTGATAATAGATAATCTCCACTGCTGAAAGTGGAAAGAAAGTACTACAAACTGAAACACAGCACCTGAACATTTGACATTGAAAGACTCAGGAACAGATATATACGAATTAACCATGAATAGGCAGAGGCTGAAGGCTATAAAGTTTTCAGATATCAAGGCAGAAAAGTACCAAAGGAACCTTCCAAAATGTTATAGGGCTAAGAAAAAGAAAAACTCTTCATAATTTGTAGATGAGGTTTGGTTGGATTATGAATGAGTCTATAAGGAAATAACTAAGGAGAGAAAGAAAGGTAATGCAGAATTCACTGTTTTTATTTCTTTATGTGTAGTTTCTTTTATACTCAGATTGGTCCTGCAAAGAAAGCAATTTAGTCTGAAATTGGTGCTACTTTGACCTGGGCTGTGCTGCACAACAGAAAGGATAGTGTCAAGAAGAGTTCCAGCTTGAGACTAGGAACCTCTTAATGATACAAGAGTCAACTGACAGCCTAAGGATATTTCCACACAGATTTCCTTTCCTTTTGGCAATACACTTTTAAGATTTAAAGTTGGAATAGTACTTTCTTTCTCATGAGGTGTGAAAACTGGTGATATGTTTAAAAAAAAAAAAAAAGCTTTTGGGGAGTTGATATGTTACAGCCACAGTGCTATAAATCATGTTGGCCTGTGGCAATCACTGTGGCAAGTTCATTCTCTGATATTACTTGCATAGGTCTTCATGAGTTTGCTTCCTAGGCAAAGCCAGGCAAAGAGTCAGAAGGGATGAGAATTTTGAAGCTTCTCTTACAATCCCCAATACTCTCTGGATTCCTGGTCCATGGGCATGGCGAACTGAAGAAAGCCTAGGAAGAGAGGAGACTAGTAGTCTAATGTAGGTGGTGGTCATGGAGAGTGGGGCTGAAGTAGCACACTTCCATAAGCATTTCAGAAGTACACTTGTGTATTTAAAAGAATTGCTTTTAGTTACTGCTGTAGCCTATGCTGGAAGGACTAATGGGTTTGCTAAAGAGATGTCAGTAGTTACAAAGATATGAATAATATTGTCATAAGTGATAGCTATTCATTGGGTGATTCTTTATTTGACATCACAGCATCTCTAGTTACCATGTTCCTTCAAATATGTGACTTCAGTTGCTTTCCAATGAACTATTCATGAGGTAGAAAAACCCAAAGTTCCTTTTGAAGACAGGCTAGAGACATTTACTTTCACACTAGAGCTTTGTAATGAACTTTCAACTCACATCATCACCAAGATATTAATAGTGGTATTTGCTTTCTGCTGTTACAGGGACCACTACATGCATGAGATAGACAGATAGGCAGACAGAGAGATGTAGCGTAAGACCATTTTTTAAATCATCTACCATGTATTTTAAACTAATTAAAGTGGTGTAGCAACCCTGTGAGCATCTCTTTTTATTGTCAAGTATACCAGTTTCTGTTTCAGCCTGAAAAAAAAAAATTGTTCTTCTCGGTTTTGCATAGCTGATGAGTATGAAAAAAGGTACCACATGTTGAAAGTTAACCTGTGAAAGGAGGATGCTATTTTTAGGGGTAAAGTCATAGGATAATTGCATACATTGACAGTCTCAATATATAGCACCTCTGTAGGATAGACGGTAATGTCTCTCACTCCTGCACTAATCTCTTGTAGCACCATGCCAACACACAATAAACATGATGCTATTGCTTGCTCTGAGCCACAATACCTTTTGAAAACAACCAAATAACAACACTGGGGATACATCTCTGCTTTTCTGTTGGTGTTGAATATATAGTATATGCATATATTCTCAAACAATAACCTGAAAACCCCTGACACCCTCTCAAGCATCTAATCTCAGTCTTCCAGAAGTGAGGATTCCTACTAATTGTAAGCCATTCTATCCCTTTTTTTTGGAGTCCTAAGATATTTATTAGAACCATGTCTTTAAGAATTCAACCCATCAATTAGAACACATAACCATATTCTTGCTATGATTTAGTGTAAGAAACCATAAAGGAACCCTACATTGTTAATTGATTTTCATAGATTTGAAAGCAATTTCTGTATCTTTCTTTAAGGTTTTATCTTAGGAAAGCGTTTCTAAACATAAGGACTGGATTTCCAGAGGCTTTCCATAATAGAAAATGCCACCATTTCCATATGGCTGTTTGTCCTGGTTATAGTAACGAGGATCAGTTTGTCACTGTGTGGATGTGTATTCTAAACCCTCTATGTCATTTTTCTCATGAACTGCTCACAATGGCCCATTTGCAGCAGCTGCCCAGGGCACACCCAACCCCTCAGGCTACAAACTGAGTGTTTAGGAACTTCAGTGAGATAAGAAAGTTTTCCTGTCTTCACACCTGTGACTCAGGTGTGATAACTCCCCTCCGGGGAGCCCTTAGTTCCTTCACACCCCCCTGAGGGGTCATGTCTGCTAATGTGCCATCAGGGATGCCAAAACTGTGCCATTGTTCACCTCACAGAGTAAATTACACATTGTGAAACTCCACGCTCTGGGGGAGGTACTGGGTTTTCCCATCAGAGCCCAAGCATATATAAGCTTGGGATTTTGGGACTGGGATCTCTCATCAGATCCAGGGGAGGACCAGTATCTCAACTGGACTGAGACTGCCACCGACTGCAACCATCATTTTCCCCAGCAGGTTTCTTCCTTTCTTCTTACTTTGAACTCAGGGGGGCCACGTGGTGTTCAGCACAAGGGTTGTTGAGCTCCATTCTGCTCATGCCCCACTGTGCTGGGCTGCACATCTGGTTTTGTTGGTCAAATGGATTTTCCTTCTGTATCAGTGTATTTCTTGATCTTTTTATTAAATTGTTATTCTAACCTGCAATCCCTTTCTGAGTTGGATTGATTTCTCCTGCTGGTTTAACTCTAAACCAGCACACTATTTCATAGATTCTTTCACATCTTTGGTGTAAATTGAATTTATTGGGTCTACCAAGACCAGTTTCTGAAAGGTGGATCAAGCCTCTTATAAATTGCTTCTATCCAATATCTAGATAAGACTCACACAGGAAAGAAAAATAATCTCCCAACCACTAATCTCACTTTACTGCCTAGAATGATTGTGGTCAATATGCAGGATTGGACTCCTCACAACCTGTTCAATTTTACCATCAGGCCACCATGTTTGAGCTTTAGCTATATTATTATAGAGACACCTGTGTGTACTTTTTCTATATATCCTTATTCAAAGCAGTGATATACGACAGCAATTTCTGCATCTACTTCTTTGAAAGCTGCTCTGGCTTCTGTACATTAATAGTTCATTAACTACACAAGACCAGGGAAGTTCAACACTTGCAGTGAGACTTTCAGGAAAGCATGGAGTGACCAGCTACTTCATGCTTTAAATAAGAAATCAAAAAAGTGTCCAAGAGAAGCAGGAGAGAGTTCTCAAAAGTCAGAAATATCCTTCTGGTAATATTTGACCTTCACTCCTGCTCATGTGAAATCCCAGTAAAAAAGGTAACATTTCTGCAAGGAAAAAGCTGTTATTTTCAGGACTCATAAAATTCATACTTTATCATGACAAAGATAACAAGGGGAGGGTATGTCTTTTATTAGACAATTTGATATCGTTAGAAAAAGGACAGAGAAGCTTTCAGGTACAGTAATATTATTCAAGTTTGAAACATAAATCCAAATGCCTCTGCTTTCCTCATGCTTCAGTGGCATAAAGCATTCTCTGTGTTGCAGCAGACAGACTTGGAAAGGACCCTGAAGGATTGTACTGTTAATGTCCTTACCCAAAGGACTGTCCAACTGTACCACTAAGAAGCAAACGGCCTTGATGTAGTGGCTTCAGCTACCCAGAGCAACTCCTTCATCAGGAATGACTGAGAAGAGTGGAAAGCTTTATTTTATTTAAAAAAATAGAAATCTTTTAGAGTCAGTTCTGGATTTCATTTTGAGCCAAATATAAATGCAAACTGAAATGCAGCAGTTTGGTATAACCTACACACCAAAGACAGATAACTTTAATATTCCCATCTCTACTTTCTGCTAAAAGCAAAATTCTTCAAACCATTAAGAGTTGATGTGCTGGATACTTATGAAACATGGATGTATTTTTGATTCCCCTTGGTAGGAGGAGCACAGGAGAAGAAATGCTTGCACTTTTTTGCTAAGATAGAGTTATGCTGGACTTACTGAAAATGAGTGTTAGCATTGGCACTGTTAGGTCCCGTTATCAGGGCTTTATTTGGTGAGACTCAAAGACAGTCAGAGTGAGTCAGCAGCATGCAGTGGGAGGTGTGCTCCCAGCTTGGTTCAGTGGAAGACCAGTTCCTGCTGTGGCAAGTGGGAACAGGTTTAATTTTATAATGATGTAGCTGTGAGACCAGAACCTGTAAAGAGATAAGAGCTCACTGCTCATTTGTATTTATTTCCTCTGGATATTTTCTGCAGATGAAGTGACATTAAGCAGGCCAACACTCATAAATCATGCCATGCTTCAAATGTTAGGAGATTAAAGTAGATATTCTCTTGCTGAGTTGGTATTGAAGCTCTTCAGTGGTCTTTTTAACTCACCTGATTCTCTTTTGTAACTCAACTTCCTACCACCTATCTCCAGCAGTTGTGGTGGAACACCTTAGGATGGAATAGAGAAAAAAAATGGATTGCCTTAGGATTTTTCACACATTTTACAGAATGCAAGGCCTAAAAGAGCTCATAGGTGTCTCACAAAGCCTCTTTACTACAAGTATTTAATTTTACATTTTTGGCTGAGCGATGCATGGACATAAATAATTTTTTGAAAAGAGACTTCCAAAGAATCCTGAGAGATCTGGTGCTAAGTTCATTAATTTTGTAGCAAAAAAAACCTACCAAAATTTGACATTCACTTATTAAAACTCTTAAGTTAACCATTTTGGCTAAGACAATTCTTCCTGTACTTGCTGCTGTTGATAGGATACACATATTTGTGTTTTTCTGCTGCCCTGAAACAAAAGAGAAAGCAGAGTTTTTCTTGATGTGTAGATTACCCATGGAAAATGCTTTTATATACTTGGTGATTTAAGAAAGCAGCAGACACACACTTAAAATCAGCTGACAACTGCTTTCTGTTGAGTGACTCACCCTGCAAAGTGCCGCACCTTATTTTTGAGAATTCATTTTCTAACTTTTTTCTCAAGTTGCCCTGAGTGTTCAGAGGTGAACCCAAGAAGTCTGGCTTTCTACATCATGTGTTATTTGATGCCACTTGTTTTTATGAGGCAATGGATGACATTTAAGGTGTTACCTTCATTGCGATTTATGGCATCACACAGCTATTTTCTCCTAGTCATTTCTTCTCACTACCTTTTCCACCAGTTTCTCCACTAAGTAGTAATTCAGTTACCTTCAGGATCAGGAAAGCTGACAGCTTACTAGCACAGATGTGTCAGGACATGGATTGGCATGAGAGTGTAAATATTTCAGTCTCAAGATGCAAGTATATGTGTGCATGTATGAGTGTATATATACACACATATATATGTATGCATCTGTGTATGGGTATATATTTGTGTGAATGTATGCTCAATCCACACTGCCAGAGGTCCAGCTATGGTGCCCCTGTACTGTTCAGGAGCATGCACACATGGCAGCAGCAACTGGGACCACTCCCAGTCTTGCAGCATACCCTTCAGAGATTTTTCTCCCAGGTACCAAAGAGATAAGGGGATTGCTCATTTGCCTCCCTTGGCAGATGGAGTTGCTTTTCAGCCTGGAAGCTAGCCCTCTTTAAGCTGCTTCTCAGCCAACACTCCAGCCCTATCATGGGAGCATCTGTCTGATCTAAGGCTGAAGACTTCATCTACCTCTTTTCACCAGCCTACTGAAGGACAGAGCTTTCCCTCTTTGCCTCACTCTCTCACAAAGGCAGTGCAGCAGACTGGATCAATCTTTCCTTTTCCTTTGTGTACTGGTTTAAAGGTAAACCAGCAGGAGAAAATAGCCTGACTCAGAATAGGATTGTAAGTCAGAATAACAATTTAATAAAAAGATCACAATAAATACACTGATCCAGAAAGAAAATCCATTTGAGCCACAAAAAAACAGATGTGCAGCCCAGCACAGTGGGGCATGAGCAGAACGGAGCTCAACAACCCCTGTGCTGAACATCATGTGGGCCCCCTGAGTTCAAAGGAAAAAGAAAGGAAGAAACCTGCTGGGGAAAATGATAGTCAACCTGACTGAGAGTCACCTCAGAGTCCTCTTGGGGCTCTGGTCCTACCCTGGATCTGATGAGTTGTTTCCTCAGTCCCCAAACCCCAAGCTTATATGGTTGGGCTCAGATGGGAACACCCAGTACCTCCCCCAGGGTGGGGAATTTCACAATGTGTAATTTACTCTGTGAGGTGAACAATGGCACAGTTTTGGCATCCCTGATGGCCCATCAGCAGAAATGACCCCTCAGGTGGGTGTGAAGGTACTAAGGGCTCCCCGGAGGGGAGTTATCACACCTGAGTCACAGGTGTGAAGACAGGAAAACTTTCTTATCTCACTGAAGTTCCTAAACACTCAGTTTGTAGCCTGAGGGGTTGGGTGTGCCCTGGGCAGCTGCTGCAAATGTGCCATTGTGAGCAGTTCATAAGAAAAATGACACAGAGGGTTTAGAATACACATCCACACAGTGACAAACTGATCATGGCTACTACAACCAGGACACTTCGGCTGCTGGAAGTGTTTGCACCATGTCACAATTAGAACTGGAGAAATTTTTACAAACATTAAATTATTTCAGAGTGACAAGAAGCGCTGTCCTTTTGTATTGGCAAGGTGGTTTTTGATGTGGGTGTGCTGCAGAGGTTGTTGCTGTGAAAAGACATCAGGAGCTGCCTGCCTCATGTCATGCAATGCCTGTTCACGCAGCTCCAGGACGGATTTGCCACTGCCCAAAGGTCACTGCATCAGTGACCATGGAAGACCTCATGCCAGAGGCAGTGGAGATGCCTTGAAGAAAGCTGAATTCTTCATGGAGATCATGCTGGAGCTGTAGCCCATGGAGCGGCCTCTGTGTAGAAGCAAGTTTTCAGGCAGGACCTGTGAAGCACGAGGGATCAGGGACAGTTCCTGAAGGACTCCACACTGTGCAAAAGGACCCATACTGAAGAATACTTTAAGAATTGCATCTTATGGGAAAGACCCGCATTGGAGAAAGTTGTGAAAACTGTATCCTCTTGTGAGAGGGACTCCACGCTGGAGTAGGGCAACAGCGTGAGGAGGAAGGTGTGGCATATACAAAGTGTTATGAATCGATCATAATCTCAATCCCCAATCCCTGTGGTCTGCTCAGCAGAAAAGACAGAAGAAACAGGAGTGAATTTGAGGTGGGGCAGGGGGGAAAGAGTTTCCAGACTTTGTTTTGTGTTATTTATCTTTATCCTCCTCCCTTAGTAATTGGTAATAAATAAAATTAATTTCCCCAAATCGAGTTAGTTTTGCCCGTGATGGTAACTGGTGACTGATATCCCAGCCCTTAACTCTACCCATGATTTTTTAGTTTTTCATTGTATTTTCTCCCTCTGTGCTGTAAGAAGGGTAAGAAAATGGCTAGATGGGCAACTGTTGTTCAGCTAACATTAATCCACCACAGTCCTTTGAGGTGTAGAAAGCAATTATCAATGATTAAAATTCTTAGATGTGGTTCTTAGATAAAGATGGTCTTCTAAACAGCACCTGACATTTGCCAATCCCAGGACCTTTGCTCACTATCCCAGCCACCTACTCCACATTCCTATCATTCTTCTTCAGGCAGCCTGAAAGAGGCAAGGCTTCTATTCCACAAATACAGGACAGCCAATAACAAAATTGTTCATTAAAAAATATTTCATTCCACTTTTCTCTTAAGTTAAACCTCTTATTTGTAGGGCCTTAACTAATCTTCCCTATGGAATTGCTCAGCAGTTCTTGAAAATAAAATAAAGTTTTGCTCTAACTGATATCTCCTTGGCTTTAGTCCATGCCTCAGCACCTCTCTCTCAAGTATTTACTTGCCAAGTGGACCAGTACAAACTTTTGCTCTGCTCTGAACCCTTAGCTAGGCATTAACAGCAGTGTGAGGAAGAAAGCTATCTTAAAAGCACTATTCAGTCATTAGCTCAAGGATTTAGGACTCCACTTCCTTCTGCATGATGTATTCCAGTGCTTGAAGTGCCAGGAGAAAGCAAGGTGCTTTCCTCAGAAAAGATAAGAATATAGGCTATGCTCCCAATTACTGCAACTTGGGTTTACTTATACTGTCATAACTTTATTCTCTTCTCACTATCTTCAGGTGACATGATCCTTGAATTTCACTCAAGGTGGCTAGTAATAGCCCAACTCCCAAGGAGCATGAATAAAAACTTGAATTACAGGACTCTTTATAAATAAAATCAGATTTACCTATGTTTCCCAGAGATTTATACAACAGGGAAGTCAGGTGGGAAAGAACTGTCACTGGAACTAGTATGTGACTGCAAGTGAAGCAGATAGCAATAAAGCTCACCCAGAAATGTACATGAACAAAGCAGGGGAGAGCAATGATAATTCAGTAGAAAAAATAGAATCTTAGTTATGTATTTTAATGCCGCCTGGGGTGGACTTTCTCCTTTTTGAGGGAAAGGTTCAGGATCTTCTAATGGATCCTCATTTTGTATACAATTAGTAACTATTACCTTCAGAAGACTTGAGTGAAATATTAGTCAATTTAAGACTTTGTTCCACAGAGAGATGTAGTTTATGGATCACTGCCATGCCAAGAAAATGTTAATATCAAGAAACAACAGTATCCGAGTCTGATGGATTGGGAGTGGAACACAGTTATCCAGATACTGAGAGAAGATCAATGGCATTGTTCAATTTTAATCTGATCTGTGGTGCATATTCTGGCCAAAATCCCCTCAAACTAGTATACCTTAATGACTGAGATCTGGAAATACAAGTTTTCATAACATGAAAGGATATATTCTGGAACTGCTTCTGCCAGAAGTATTTTATCAACATCAAAACAGGAGAATTATTCAAATGTGTTTTACATTTATGTACAGAAACTCCTTGAGTACTTTTCCACTCAGGGACTCTAAAATCTGTCTATATTGCAGTCAAAGTCATGATGGAAGGTTTCATAAACACCCAAGATCGGTATACCAAATGCACTTGAAAACTGATACTAGCTTTCCAAGCACTTTCCTCTAGTCCCAAATTGACTTACAGACTGCACTAATTCACAAATTGTTGCAGAAGTCTGTGCTGCATTGCCAACTTTACTATTATAAGCTAGACATGAATATGTTCAGACTATGCTGAGCTTACATATTTGGCTATAGCGTAAACTCACTGTAGAACAGTACTGACATAATACAATCAAGAAAGTCCCTTTCCTGGACACAGAACAGTCCAGCTCAGTGGACCCTGCCAATTCTAAGGGTATCCAGAGACTGCGTGCCTTGATGTTTGAGGCCTGTCTATAATAGGGAAATTTGCAGAAGTTGAGCTATTTTTAATGCTAAGTCAAGGTACAACTTTCATTCTGCAAAATGAGAGAGCAAACTGCCCCAGTGCATGTCTGTTCTGCACCAACACAGTGATTCTGCAGTCAGGATTGCAATGAGACCTGTTGAGACAGGACTTTTCTTTACAGTGCTCAAACCCTTAGTTTTGACATTTAACTGATTAAATCAAAAAATGTTTTGGAAACTAAAGCTTTTAAACTAATCTGTTAAAAAGAGGAGGAGAGTGGTTACTGGATATAAAGCTGATTTATTGGTGTGGATGGTCAAAAGGATGTGAGAACTGAACCATGGAAAGAAAACCAGAGAAGGGAGATCAATTTGTTTGTGAATATCAGTTTCAGAATTAATGAAGCTTGCTTTCCAATGAGCGTATGCCTCATGGTTGATTGACTTTTTAATTAAATAATACCAAGGATGCAACATGAACTAAACCCTTTTAAGACCTTGGTGAAACCACATAGGGGACACTGCCTGCCTAGCAACGTAAGAGCTAAGACCAAAAAGACTCTCCACACTTTTCCTCCATAGCTGACCACCAATTTAATGACCTGTGGTTCCATTCCTTAAGAAAATAAACTTAAAATATATAATTAATTATAAGAAACTCTGTTTCTTATAGACATCCCTTGGATTATGTATTATGTTTTTTCTATCATTTTTTGTCTCTTTTACTTTACATTCCACTGGAGAAACACTATGTCTTCTGCAGGTCTGAAAAACATCCAGAATATTTTGAGGTTTAACACAAAAAAAAAATAATGCTGATAAGGAAACTGGATGGATTCTAGAGCAGGACTTGTAGTTTGAGATCCTAGAATAGATAGATGTCAGGTATAGGCTATTTACCAGAATTGTATTCAATTTACAACCTTATGCATCCACGAGAAATCCATTACTCTTTGCAGAAGTGCTTCAGGGGGCTTTAAATTTTCACCTGAACTGCTGAAATCAGAATTTGACCCAGGCTGATAGATATTATAAGATCAGACATCAGGAATAAGGGAATAATAAATCATATACTAGAGAGCAGAAGGGAGCTCAGTTTCTCACTGGTGAAGTTAAGAAAGTGTACTCTAAAGTAGGGAGCCTCATTTGTATTGTTAACTTTTTATTAGATTATTTTCCTCTTAGTTCTCCTCTCAATTTCATGCTGGCATATAATTTACACTCTCTTTTATTGGATCTTTCTCAGAGCTATACAGAACTGAAGCCACATATATTTAAGTCAGAATTCTGACAACCTTCTCCTGGCATAAGGGACAGCATTTTGAAGCTTATTGTTTCTGTGTGTAGAAGTGGGATAAACAGATGAGTCACTTCAGATGCTGGCACCTGGACAGGCTTCATTGTGCAGTGCACTCTCACCTTAATTTCCTTTTCTTATACTTCACAGGTACCATTCATGCTTTCTCAAGGTGAAGATTCAATTTATTGTGACCACCCTTCCTCTCTTCCCTGATGTAGTGGAACAGTTGAAGGAAGTTTGACATATAAAAAAAACAAAAACAACAAAAACCCAAACACATAAAGTCGTTCATGAAGGAAGAACATCCTTGCAAACTCCTCACAGTAGTTTCAATAACCACCTTCTTCCTCCTGCAGAGTCAGGGGACTGAAGGGCAGGCAGATGAGAACTTGCTCTTTTAAACATGTATTTATACCTCATTGGCACTTCAGAGGTATTGCTTGATAATCTTGAATATCGATCATCAGTCAAATGATGTTGCTTTTGTTATATTCCTTGTTATTATTCATGTATGTGCTCTTACTTTAAGGTGAAAATACAGCAATCCAGAGAAAACCCTTGCAAAGAGAATATGAGATGGAAACATGAGAGTGATGCTTTCTTGGTGGTCACTATATTTATGCACCTATTCTATATAGTGTACAAAATATGCAGTAGCCGAAAATATTCTAAGCAGAGTAGCAAGATGTAACTGTGAGTTTGTTTTCTATTAAACACTTTAAATACTTTTAAATCCGCATTTGCATTTAATTCCTTTAGTTAATTTAGATGACTGCATAAATCTCCTTGCTCTCCCTGGCTTCTTCAGTTTGGCAACAGTGACCATGACTCTACCTTGGACTTCCCCTCAGTGTAATCAAGGATTATGAGTAATTATCCTAGAACATTAGTTGTAGAAAGTGCTTTACGGATCTCCATTGCCTCCTTCTTGCTTTTCTGCTGCTCATCTTTCATGGGGAACTGTCTTGTGTGAACTGTAGACAGACTTCTTTGTTTCACCACACAGGACTTCTACATGAGAGAAAAAATTTCTATACTGGATGATAACGAAATTTTGATTATACAGACATATCTAAGTATCATGTCAACTTTCCCTACTAGCAAAGGAGACTTATGATTACTGAAAACATGAGGGTTTATATGAATCTCAGGAAAAAAACTAAGGCTATTTTTGGGATTGTTTGAATATAAAAAAAAAATTATATGATATCTTACACAAGATTCTAAGGACATTTCTGGGTCAGCTGAAGGTTACCTGGCTAATATGATAGGTCAGAAGGTTGCAAATAAAGCACTCCTCAAAGTATTTTGGTGTCTTCATCCGTGGTCTAGGCAGCAGAAGACATTCAGAAATAGTTCTCTCTCCACCACTTTTATTTTTCAATGAATGGCATTTTTGCGGTTGTGACTCCAGGTTCTGCCTTTGGTATGTAAGCTGAAACACCTTTGAAAATGAAATTCTGTGACCAGACAGGCCTATCCAGCACAGTAATGTACATGCAGAATTGCTAAATATGCTGAAGTCAGGGAAATATGTTGTCACATATCACTATAAGTTTACAGGAAGACTACTTTGACTTGATAAATGCAATGCATCATTGCCACACGCATGGCTCTTACACTCAGTTCTGAGAGGCACTGAATGCCACCTAGAAAGTGCTGGTAGGCTATTGACAAATATGTTCAACCCAAAAGATTGAGGCCTGAGGGCAGACTGGATCTTTAAGAAAACAGTTCAATCACTGAACTGTCTGAGCTCTCATTACACATTGCTTTCTGAACCTATATTTTTCAGCCCCTAACTACCTTTAATTGTCTTTTGGTTTTTGCGATGGGGCTCTGAAGAAAAATTGTTAGCAAGGGTGCGTGCATTTGTGTCTGCCAAAACCTCCCTGCAGCTGTTTTCAAACTGAACATTTCTACAGAAAACTTTATAGTCATGCCTGTAATGTCCATGCAAGAATAGCAAATCAGTAGCAGAAGCTGACTGGCTGAGTAACTGAACTTTAAACTGTTTACATTGAATTGAGGTTTGATCTTGCCCTAACTCCCTTAACTCATCCTGTAGCTCTACATCCTAACTGCTCTTGGTCTTGGGCCAATAGAATTTGTTTCTAAATGCTGACTGAGGGCTGACACACCTGAGGAGCACCACAGGGGACAGGGCTAAGCCAAGGCAGCAGATAAGGTGTTTGCATTGTGAGTCACACCAGATCGAGACTTTTTTTTTTAAGATGTATGCCAAAAATGAGTGAACATGTGCACTAGGGAGGAAGAGGACACTGTATGGGCTATGCTGTACTGCTGCTTGGGCTATGTTATGGCTTCTGCAACGTTTTTCAAGCATGTGATACTCTTAAACATTGTTGAATCACCCTAGAGGACATTTCAAAGCCCAAATGTTCTTTCTAACATGTGAACAGGAATATGCTGTAAGGTCCTCCACAGGAAATGTAGACAATCAGCAGGGACTCTCAAACTCAAAATCAGCGATTATTTAAATAATCTTATTGTATGTCTTTAAATTGAAATGTGGAAATCTTGACAGATGCAAGAGTTTGTGTATTAAAACCATGTTAAAACCATGTTCATGACATGAACAGTTATGTACTTTCAGGGCAAAGCCGTTTGGTTGATCAGACTTTGCTTAGATGAAGAAATTTTTGCCTATTTTTAACTCCAAGTAAAAGTAGGGAAAAAAATGGGGAAAAACCACAGACACACAGGCACACAGACACACAAACATACATGTGTGCATGTGCACACACACACACACAATCTTGTAGAAGCTATCTGTCTTCAAAAGTGTTTGTTTTTTTTTTTTTTTATTTTTTTTATTTATTTACTTTGGGAAAAAAATAAAGCCATAAGACCTACTTGTTTTGTTACCATGTGATGATTTTTGCAGAGTTATTGAACCAGCTGAGAAATACATTCAGACTGCAGTAAAATTAAGTGCTCAGGTAATGTAGCATAGTTAAAAAGCTCTGACAACATAAAAACTAGAGTCAGCATGCAAAGTACAGACTTGGCTACTATGAATTTCTAATGAACAAAAGTTAATTCTGTTTGTCCTGGTTTTAGTAGCCAAGATCAGTTTGTCACTGTGTGGGTGTGTATTCTAAACCCTCTATGCCATTTTTTCCCATGAACTGCTCACAATGGCC
>VXAU01004986.1:315209-346545 GCA_013399695.1 Formicarius rufipectus | reverse complement strand
TGAATATAAGCAGAGAATTTTTGGCTCTGGGAGCTCTCTTCAGATCCAGAAGAGGACCCGAGCCACGAGCAGACCGCGACTGCCACCAGACTGCAACCATCACTCTCACCAGGAGAGGATTTCAACTGCTCTTCGGAGGGACACGCCAAAGCTTTTTCTTCCCGTCCACCAACCCCCTCCGGGGGCGACCCAGCACCAGCTACTCATCTCATCATCTGCGGTCTGTAAAATACCTCCGTGCCCACCAGGGACAGAGACTGGGGGAGGGAAGGGTTTTTGCTCAGGTTTTTCTTCTATTTCACTCGTTTAGTTCTGGTTGTTTTTGTTTATCTTAAATATATAGATATATATAAATTATAGCTAGGAACTGTTATCCTTCCATTTATCATATTTTAATTAAAATTTGTTTAGAATTTGAAGGAGATTTGTCCCTCTGTTTTAGTTATAATTTTTTTTTTCTAAGCTCTCTAAACTTAGACACTGTTTTAGATATCTGTTTGATGTATATTCTCAATGCACAGCTGCTCAGTGTGCCTTTGAGAAGATGATATGTTTCTCTTTTCATTTACAGCAGTACACAGCTCTGCAGCACCGTGCCTGTCAGGGGGAATATTCCTTGGTATACAGAAAATAGGTGAATTGAACTTTTCTTTAAACAAAGAAATAAACCCTTCCTGATTCATTAAGGGGCTCTGCTACTCTCTTAACCTTAGATCACTTACAGTACTTACTCTTTCCTTTGTCTTTCCAATTCTTCCTGCAAAAGGATTTTGCTCTGCCAACAATAAACCCCAAATTTATTGTGATCGCTCAGAGAAAGCAGTCATGGGAAAATAGATAGACAGGTGGTTGGTCTATACTTCCAGGTTTTATTTTTTTCTCAATATTTTACCTTTGATATTAAACAGACTAGATCCTATTATACTCCTGTTTCTCTAACCATCATTGCCTTGTTTCTCATGTCTCAAACAGGTCTCTGTGAACCTCATGGGGTTAAAGTCCAAGGTACTGTGCCTGGATAGGGCCAACCCTTGGTATCAATACAGGCTGGGGGATGAACTGGTCAAGAGCAGTGCTGCTCAAGAAGGGTACTGGTGGATGAAAAGCTACAGATGAGCCAATGTGTGCTCACAGTCCAGAAAGCCGATTGTATCCTGGACTGGCTGCATCAAAAGAGACATGGGCAGAAGGTCAAGATTCTCTTCCTCTACTCTGCTTTCATGACACCTCACCTGGAGTATTTCATCCAGCTCTGGGATCCTCAACACAGGAAGAACATGGATCTGTTGGAGTGGTTCCAGAGGGGGACCACAAAAATGATCTGAGAGATTTCTCCTGTGAGGAAAGGCTGAAAGGGCTGGGGTTCTTCAGCCTGGAGAAGAGACCTGAGAGACTTCTTTGTGACCTTTCAGTGCTTAAAGGGGACTTATAAGAAAGATGTGGACAAACATTTTAGCAGGGCCTGTTGCAATAGGGTAAAGGGTAATAGTTTTAAACTGAAGAATGGTTAATTCACAAAACATACAAGGAAGAAATTTTTTACAAACAGGTTGCCCAGAGAAGTAAAAAAAATGCCACATCACTGGAAACATTCAAGGTCAGGTTGGACAGGGCTCTGAGAAACTTGATTAAATTGAAGATGTCCCTGTCCGTGGCAGGGATGTTTGACTAGATGACATTTATAGGTCCCTTCCAGCCTAAGTCATTATGTGATTGCATCATTTTACAGTTAGAAAAACTGTTTTTCCTAAAATGGAGATGAAGGAATTTCTTGTGAGCTTATGATTCATGTGAATTCAACTAGAAGATCAGGCTTTTGGTTTGCAAACCACCTCAGGCAGACTTAGCCTTTCAGGTCATTTGTGTGAGTGCTTGCCAGAGTCGATGGCAAGTGAGTTGCAAGGATGATGCATATTACTCATGCTAATTGCTGTGACCGCCCCAAGTTTGACACAAACAACTGATGTAATAGGAAGATCCATAGCCCATGTCTGATTTCACATCAGACAAGAGACACAGAGTAATAGGGCTCTTAATGTTTTTCTCAAATATATTTCTAACCCAAACCAGTTGTCACAATGTATGCTGATATATCATGTCCTCACATGTAATATGACAATGTGTCCTGATATTGTGCCACTACTTTCTTGTAATGTATTCTAGCAGTGAAAGAGTGTGTGCAGTGATCTGTAAGGTCTGGCATCAGGTATCTGAATAAAATTTCTCTTACAATCAAATTTGGACCATATGTGTCACAGTACATACTTTTATGTGCTTTCTCTTCAAGCAAACAAAAATATACAGAAGTCATACTGAATTTTTTGTCAACAGAATGATACAGAGAATCTCATACAAAGTGGTGCCTTTTTTCTGGTAAATTTCATGAGCCAAAAATACTAAAAATATACCGTCACAACCACAGAACATTGCCTAAGAATCAGAAAATCAGCAAGGAAGCAATGGCATCTCCTCTGTGTACTATATTATATCACAAGTACCTAATCCAGGTTTTGTAAAGTGTTGATGGTCTTCCTTCTACATAAGAACACATAGGTAGAATGGGTTTTGATTGATAAATCACCATTTCAAAAGTAGGTTTTTGTTGAAAATACACATTTTTCTCAGGAAGCCACATCTTTACTTTGTGTTTTCATTTCTGATGGACAATTCTGTAATGGCTTACCTGTGTCTTCCCAGGAGTTAAGAAATATGAAGGCATAGGTCCTTGTTAATTGTTTGTATTCCACAAGACTGTACAAGAAATTTCAGGGAAAAGTCCTGGTTTCAATAAATTTGTTTCTTTTACTCTTTCAAAAATCTATATTAATTGCTATCGGTGAATGCTTTTCTGTTTTAGGAAAAGAACCTTGACGTATGTTAGAAACTGGATAATAGTCAAGTTCTCAAGTCAGATCTCACCATCTTTTCTTACATGGTGCAACTAGTTCTCTCAAGTCTGGACTGTGGGACTGTGTTCTCCTTTGCCCCTTCTGCTCTTGGATACCTTCCTCAACAAGGGGATGCTAGTTTGACCTGTGCACTTGAGATCTTTCTGCTAAAGCCTAATGTGACTACCCCTTGTGACAGTAAAGGTCTGTTACATAGCAATGCTGATGATGAATTTGTTAATAATATGAGGAATGTAAAAAAGTAATATATTTTATTAAGTGGTTTTATTTATTTTTGTTTGTTTGTTTTGTTTTGTTTTGTTTTGTTTTGGTTTGGTTTGGTTTTGTGTTATAACAGCCTGTGGACTTCATCCAAATAGAAAATTGACTGAGCTAGGATAAAAGCAATTTTTGTGCAAAGAGTCTGGCCTCATCCAGGGCATCCCTCCAAATGCTACTCCTTGGAGGCTGCTTGTGGGGATGGAAGGATAGGTAAGGTTCATTCAGCTCCTCATTTCTTCTGTTAGACTTTATAAGATAGGGTGACTTAGTGAAGCACATGCAAACCCTTCCAAGCTCATCATAAAAGATGTGCTAAGTAGATTCTGCTGAGAGACTGATCAGCACATCTCCCGTTTATCCTTTTGACACCATCCCTCAGTGCACAGCTCATTCTTTGCATAGGTCTAGCCAGCTGAGGGTTTGCCAGCAAAGGGGATTTTGCTACTGCTTTGCACTGCTGAAGTTTTCAGCAGTGCCCCTGGCTGACTAGAAGCCTCAAGCTCCCTCTGGTAATCTTCACCACTAGATGTCAACTGAGAGACTAGAGAGGCAGAACTAGAAGTTAGAAATTTCATTTTGTCTGGAAAAAAGGAAGGAGGGATTTTCTGTTCAACTTCCATGAGTTAGTATTGCATTCAGAACGCATGTTGGCTATAAAATCTTGACTTGCCAGACCCATCCTATTGTACTGCTCTTTTGTTTGTTTTGAGTCAGACCATGCTGACAAGAGCATCTTCTGAAGGGTCTAAACAACCAGCAGAGACCCTGAGGATTTCAGACAATTTTTGATCAGGACTTAAACCTCTGTGAATAAAAGGTTTAAAATATGATTCCAAACTAATGGTTAATGCACTGGGGATACGAGGAACATTTAATATCTCAACAAGATGAAGGTGAAGGACATGAAGTTTACCAAGTCATTCTCTACGTGTTTCCAGCCTGCTGGGATACTTTGATGAACATAAAGCATGTTGATGAGGGTATTAACAGAATGAAATGGAGGGTACTGTCTCTATAGAATAAGGAAGCTCTCAGAGGTGACATTGTCACATTTAAATTTTTCTGAACAAATGAAATAAACTGGAAGATTTTTTTTTTTTAAATAGATCTACAAGGACACTAAAAAGGCAGAGTTATAAACATAGTCTGATGAATTTGCAGTTCCCACTGATCCTCACTCTGGGGCAAGATTGTCCTGGTTTTAGTACTGTGTGGGTGTGTATTCTAAACCCTCTATGCCATTTTTTCTCACAAATTGCTCACAATGGTCCATTTGAAGCAATTGTCTAAGGCACACCCAACCCCTCAGGCTAGAAGCTGGGTGTTTAGGAACTTCTGTGAGATAAGGAAGTTCTCCTGCCTCCACACCCACCTGAGGGATCATATCTGCTAATGGGCCATCAGGGATGCTAAAAATATGCCATTGTTCACCTCACAGAGTAAATCACCCATTGTGAAAATCTCTGCCCAGGGGGAGGGACTGGGCATTCCCATTTGAGCCCAAGTTGATATAAGCTTGGGGATTGGGACTGGGGGCGCTCTTTGGATCCAGAGGAGGACCAGAGCCTCAAACAGACTGAGACTGCCACCAGACTGCAACCATCATTTTCACCAGCAGGTTTGTTTCTTGTTTTCTTTTTACTTTGAACTCCGGGCGGGGCTACGTGATGTTCAGCACAGAAGTTGGTGAGCTCCATTCTGCTCGTGCCCCACTGTGCTGGGTGTACATCTGGTGTTTTTGTGGCACAAACGAATTTTCCTTCTGTATCAGTGTATTTTTTGATCTTTTATTAAATTGTTATTCTATCTTGCAATCCCATTCTGAGTTGGACTCATTTCTTCTGCTGGTTTAACACTAGACCAGTACAAAGATTTTCAGAAGGGCTCAGTGTTTTTATGAACCTTCTCTTAGTGTAGTGGATGACAAATAGGACATGTAGATCAGCTTTGAGGGAAGATCGGAAGTGGTTAGTAAGCAAGGGATATAACTACATACCCATGTACAGATACTGGATGATGTGTTTTATGTCACCTGGAAAAAGACACTTCATGCTGCATCTGCATCCCTGCATATACTTGTGGAAGCTGAGTTAGGCCCAATAATGACCAATTTATAAATCCCCAAGTACATTTGTACTGCAGCTGGAAAAATACATGTGCAGGTATTTGGTGTTGTCATGGGTTTCTGTAGCTGAATTTTAGTAGAAAAGTAGAAGTACTTTAGTAGAAGTAGAATTTAGTAGAAGCTGCCAGAAGTTTCTCCTGTCCTGTTGAGCTAATTAAAATCATAGTTACGCCTCTGTGATACATATTCAAGAATTGGAGTGTTTGCGCAGTTGAAAATTCCAGCTTTGAGATAAGAACGCAGACAGACAGAGACCAAGGTCAGAAGAGGAGGCGAAGGAAGATCCCTACGCTGGAGGAGGGGGTGGGGGGGGAAGGACTGAAAGCTATTCCCCCCCCCCCCAAGCCCGTGGAGATCTTTTGGGGTTTGGAGACCCCCTGCAGCCCCTGGAGGAGCAGGTGGATGCCTGAAGGAGCTGTTGCCCTGTGGGAGACCCAGGATGGAGCAAGATCCTGGAAGAGACTTGCAGCCATGACTCCTGGAGAAGGAGACGCACCTGGGACAGGTTTTTTCCCCCAGTACAAGTGTTGCCCAGGGGGTGGACTCATGATGGAGAAGTTTGAGGACTGTCTCCCATGGGAGGGACTCCATGAGAGCAGAAGGACTCAGAGCTGCAGCCCCCTTGCAGACCGTGGTGAGGACTGTGGTGGAGCAGATTGTCCCAACTGCAGCCCACAGAGACCATCGGGGTGCAGAGACCTGACTGCACCCCATGGAGGGACCCACAGGACGAGACCAATGGCAGCAACAACAACCACCTGCGAAACTCCCATTCCCTGCTCTCTCGTACTGCTGGAGGGAGGAAGGAGTGGGAGGAGTGTTCTTGGGACTGATTTATTTCTTACTTTTTAGTTTTAGTGCTTTTAGTTTTAGTTATTATCTTGTTAGTAATAAATTTAAGTATTTAGCTACTCTGAGTTTGTTTTGCCATTATCTCTCAGCTGTTTTTTGCCTTTTTTTTTTTCTTCCTTTTTTCCCTTCCCCTCTGGGAAAGGGTGGGGTGGGAGCCTGGAGTATTGGGTGGACACTGGGTGAAAACCACCACAGGTGTAAAATAGCCTAAGATTAAAATGAAATTAACTTAACTCATAGAGATTTATGACTACACAAAATTGCCATAGTTTTACTGTCTCCTTTCTTTTGTAAATTCAACTGTGAAAATGTAAGGTCCCCTTAAGATATAGTTTCTTCTTTTGAAGCTATTGCATAAACTGTTAGATGAAAAGGTTTAAAAGGTTCTTGCCTCCCCTCAAAATGTATCTTTTGTCTAAATGGCTATATCTCAGATCTTCTTATGAAAGGGACATCACTGGTGATCCTTTAGAGTGCAAAATCAAGGTAGTTCATGTTTTTTACAATACAGGCACTTTGTATCTTACTAATGCTGTGCAGTAAGTAAGACCCTGCAGTGCTGCAGTGATGAGATGGATGTTCAGGATGATAACAGGCGATGCCAACCATGAACCTTAGGTGATTTTGTCCTTTAAAATAATGTATAGAGATATATCTAAGAACATGCTGAAACTATCTCCAAGGTCTCCTAATACATGAATATTTATTTATAAAGCAGCTTTATCTCATTCGTGTTCTTTCTTAAGACAGAAATACTTTCTCCAAGGACACCTCCTATTTGAACAAACCTACGGTATACATTTTCCTATTTCATCCCTGTAGTCAGTACACAGCAAAAGACCATACTGGAAAAACACAGAGTATGTCTCTAGCTTACATACCAAAATTTTAAGGGAAGTAGGTGAAAAAGGGCACAGGGCCATTTAAGAAAAGTAAACTGTGGAAAAATAGCACAAACAATCTTTTAAAAACAGCTTTTCTCTTCTAGTTTTTTCAATGTTACCTTTCATATCTCTGTGTCAGCACCGACTTATTAAGAAAAAATTCTTGGGCCTCCTGCCGTTATGTTGCACTGAAACTGGTAATAAAGATTTAAACACTCTTGTGTTGAATTTGGCCTTGAGCTACATTTCTCTAGGGAGGTACAAGTGCTTATGCCCAGAGGTAGACAGAGGTGACTGTCTCTGAGGGTAGTATGGAAGGAATCGCACAAAGAGAATGCTTCTAAGACCCCGTTCCCCTTGCCTCTGATCGCTGCTGTTACACTGGACATGACAAAATAGCATCAACCAGCAAACCTCAAAGCAAAGTCAAGCTGTAGAGGTGACACAGAAGCCCACTGTCTTGCCATGCACAAAAATGCTGCTTCTGTGTATGAAATGTCATACTGATGACTCACCTTGTCATCATTACATAGAAAATTACTAAGTTTGTTAAATATGCCAGCTAATCTATTGAAGTTTGATTTTTAAAGCAATCAGTATAATCTATTACATATCACATTAATTCATTAAAGAAAGCAACATCTGCAAGTCAACTGGCTCTGCTTTTTATCTATATTCAAACAGTGCATTTAAAAGGCTGCCCAATATAATGTGTCTATTTATCAGGCCAGAAGTGTTCTGCTCAGCATTTAAGGCATTGTTGATTAATAGTCCTCCATTGTGTACTTAACTGGGCTCTGAGCAGATGAGTGACGTGCCTATGCAGAGTCATTAAGTAATACTTTTTCAGATACAATTTTAACCACATAGCTTAAATGATTGAAAACTTTCCTTTCATAGCAGGTACAGGCACCTGTATAAGGTCTGCTGAGCTGTTAGTTCCAACTGCAGAGCTCATGGTTATATGCAAACAAGTCTTAGCCATTTCAGTCAGGTAAAGAGCATAATCAAAATGACTGGGCTGTCTCATATGATTAAGTTGAGAAGACACAGTCTGTGACTCAAAAGGATGACTACAGGACTGCTCCTTCACTCCATGCACACACACATATCTGACAAATTATACCCTGAATGAATAAGCAGATGGGCTGAAAAGGTTAGGTTCACCTCACCAAACATAGAAATATTTCACCAAATTGAATTTCCTTTAGAGGCAACAGGAAGAAAAGTCACTTTCAAAGTATGACTCACCACACTACAGGTGTCTAGAATAGCTCACATGAATTGTGTGCCAATAATGTTTTCTCTCTTTTGACTACAAACCTTTGTCATCAGACTAGCTTAGTTATAAACATCCCTGCTGTAGTTAAGATGAATGGTTAGTGTATGTACAAACAGAAGGATGGTGTTGGAGGATTAGTGGTTCTCTTACTAGTGTTCATCTTGGCCCCCTGGACAGTGTCACAAGTACACTTGACTGTAGATGTATATGGTTTGCAGCTTTTCCTTCCACACTGGCATTGAGATGTCCTGCCCCCATGGCTCTGTAAGCTGTTGCCTTGGTCACAACACTGGTTTCACCTTGCAGCCAGATGGATTCACCCTTTTACGATCTCCCCTGCCATCTTCCCTCTTCTCCTAACACTGCTCCTCAGCCCATGGAGGTGGTTCAGCACTCCCAGAAGGTGGTGTCTGCCACCACCCCTGACTTTCACCAAGCCTCCTACTTCTGACACCTCCAAACTGAAAGCCTTGATCATGGAGACATGAAAGACGTGTCTTTCCCTTTCTTCCATTGATCAGCAAATAGTTTTCACAACAAAAAGTTCAGACTAAAAGCAATAATTCTTCCTTATCCCAAATATGACTGTCAGCTCCTTATCCCTACTCCTTCTTCATCAATCTTCTGTAGATTTTCAGTTTCTTCTTTGCTAACAGAACCAAAATGCATCTATAGTCTCCATTTCTCCTTTTTTACTCTCCCCACTTTCTCCTCCTATCCATCGCTGAGCTGCTTAGCAAACTTTTCTCATAAAGCAATGAGAAAGACTACCAAGACACTACAATGAGCAAAACTACCAACTATGAACATTTATATGCATATGCAGTTTGCTTATTACTGAGGAAGGTTTGTGGGGAGAAAATAATATCTTTTATTAGAACAATTAACAAAGAAAAATTACTGAAGATTTTGGGTATATAGATCTTTTTCTGAGGTGCTGCCCAGGTTATATATTATTGATGATTTAATAATAAGAGGAAAAAACTAGAGAGGTTTTACCATTAATCTTTGTTTCAGGACTTCCAATGACTTTAATAAACAATCAATGATAGCCTTTCCCACCTCCTAAGGAGTGTATAGTCAAATATAATATATGTTTCACAAGAAAAAGAAAATATCCTTTTGTTCACTGTCTTGTTTCCTTCCTCTCTAACCTGCAATGATCCATTAGCACAAGAGAGAATTAATGGTTTAATTTAGGCTTTAAGCTTTCCTTTCATAAATTCTTAATTGACTGTGAATTCAAGAAATGCAAGAAATGCAGTATAAGCATTTTCATCTATAAGCTTCAGGTAAAAAGGTGTCAGGCTGATCTGCACCTAGAACAAATTAATACAGTTAAGAAGTGAAGTCTGTATGGAGTTATGCAAATTTACACTATATAGACCTCTTTGTTTGGTTTGTTGTTGGTTGGTTGTTTTATTTACTTGTTTGTTTTTAATTTCTGGTTTTGTTTTCTTTTTGTCAGTTCTTCTATTTGCAGGATATTGTGTACATTTTACAGGTTGCAATACAAACTCAGCTGTTGAATTTTGCGGGCAATGAAAAACACTCATTTATACAAATAATCCAGTGGGATCACTCAAGCTAAGCACTCATCATCCAAGGGTATGGTTTTATTCTGATACTGCAAGAATCTATCAAGTGAGTCTTTGATGCTGCTTTGGCCTCAGTTTGATGCTTCTATTTAGTATTCTAGCAGTGCTTTTTCATGGTGGGTAAAGTAGGAACAAAGTCAACATTATGAACAGGAAAGTAATCAGAACCTATACATGAAAATGACACGGGACTTTTTCTGGTTGATGGAAGAGAAAGAGAATGAAATCAGACATATTCTCTGTCATTTTTACATCTTCCTATTCTGCTGTTCATTGGCGCTCCATTTTCTTCACCTGCTGTTTCCCTTTTGTCTCCCAATGCTTTTCACTTTTGTTCTCCTTTCCTACGTAACATCAAGGCCAATGTGGAAAGGTAATGCAGATTGATTGTGCTACTTGCAACTGCAGTTCATTGTGCTGGTGTATTCTGCCCTTCTCCCACCCTGGGATGACTTGTCTGTTTCAAAGTCCTGTCTGTTGCACATGCCCTTTGAGAGTCCACTCATGGATGTCCTATTTTCATGACCACTAATTATGCTAATAAATATCTACATTTATAAAGGAGCAAACAGAGATTAGAGGTTCTTCATTCATTTAGAAGAAGACTACCTCCTGTAGCTTTGTAATGCTCCCAGATCATGGGTTTTGGTGTCTTTTCTAGCCAAGGTTCACCTCTACGGTGGGAAAAGATCCAGGGACATGCAAACTTTTCCACTTGGTACTGCTCAGCACCCAGTGGCAAACAATTGCGCCATCTTGAAAGGAGCTGTGATGCTCTCCAAAGTGTCTCCTATTCAAATGGAGTACATGAACCAGTCCACAAGGTGCCCCACAGCATGTACTCATTCTTCAGTGTAGTCATTACCCCTGTGGAATAATGACAGAGCCTTCCCTTTGACAGCTCTTTGCTTCTGCATCTAGTCTGGACCTGCCTACTGTCAGAGACTCTGAACAGCCAGCTGTAGGAGCGTGCTGCAATAGAAAACAGTCAGCTCTGTTACCAGTCCCTCCTACTGATCTGGAGCCAGGTACAGCCATAGAGGATCGCAGACCTTTTTCAGGTTGTTTGTATTTTTGGTGTAATTGGTTTTAGTTTTTCCAAAAGTCTGCAAATGGCAAAGACATGAAGAAAATGCAGATAATTTTAGTATCAGGACACCTGTTTTAACACCAGTGCTTTTCTTTACTTCCAAAGTCTTTTACTTTGCACTCAGCAAACCTCCTAATAGCAGCATTCACTGCACAATTACATCAGATACAGTGGTATGTGTGTTGAATAAAACAGGTATCTTTGGAAACATGGGGTGTTACAAAGAAATTAAGACTGTGGTGTAGATACAGAAAATGTAAAAGCAGCATGAAAACTACCTTTGCCATTTGGTGATTTCCATTTTTTTTTTTTTTTTCATTTGGCAACTTATGCTGAAGAATTCTTTTTCTGTGAGTGTTTGGGTTTAGTATATTTTTTAGTAGGTGGCAATAGGAAGCTGAGCAGCACACCAGGGTATGTTATCATCTGAACTTGAGCTTTCCAAATAAACTGCTGCCTCCAGATGTAAAGATAAACCCATGGAGAAACTGTCACCGGGCACCACACTGGGCTCTTGAGACACCTGCTCCCTGAGAGCATGTCTTGTGCAGTGCTCTGCTGCCTCACCTCCCGGATTTGTTTGGTGGCTTTGAGGACTTTCAGTGAGACTGGAATGTTTATGTCCATCTATTTGTTGGCATGAGTTGGACTCACAATGCAAACATGAGAATTGGATTTTTTTTTTAATATTAAGTGCCAGCTTAACCTGAAAAGAATCTCACAGGGTATTTCCTGATGCTTTGGAAAGGTCTGCTTAAAGTCAGCAATAGGAGTTTCTCCAGAATGTCCTCAAAAATACTTTGTAAGAGAAAATATGTGACAATTTAATTTTCTGGACTGTGACCATCTTTTTTTTTTTTTTTTTTTTCTTTCAGTGAGAAATTAATTGTAAATAAATGGAGTTATCCTGGCGTAAAACTGAGCACGGTGGCAAATAAGCTGTAGCTCTGCAGTTGTTCATCACTGATGCATTAGACTTCTTTTTTCATAAGAAATATACACTACAATTGAAACTAAAACAAAACAGTAAATATTCCTGTCTAAGTGTGAGACTTAGAGCTATTTTTCTTCCAAGAGCTATAATTCAAAGCCATATGAACGTATGAACACTAACATTTCTTCCTTCAATTTTCACTTTACAGCTAGTTAATTTTAAAGATATTTACATCTAAACTTATGACAACAGGCTCATCTGAATACCAGGTTGCAGATATTGCAGTTACAAAGAGGAAGATCATAACGTTGAATTGACAAAAGTTCCCATCAAATGTCAGACACTTCCACAAATCCCAAACTCATCCTTCCTATTGCTGACTTACCCAGTTATCTTGCCTCAAGCAAATGCAGAAAGATAAACATTCAGTTGTGTCCTGAAGGGCAGTGTTTATTGCTGCAAGCATTAAGCTAAAATAGATTTTTCATCTCTTTTATTTCTGTTTCACAAAAATCAGGTGATTTTAACTTTGGAGATGGTATTGGCTATAATGCCCTACCTCCTAGGCATTAAAGTCTGATGTGTTAAAGTGTTTGGATTTCTGTACTTGCAATCACTATGTGTAAAATACAAGCCTCTACAGACTCTAGATGAGAGGCATTTTAAGGAAAGTATAGCATAGATAGTTGAGGTAAATTTCTTATGAAATGCAGCTTAATTTTAAATTCATAACAACCAAAGCTGTTGGTTGAAAAAGCATTGACGTTTGGATGGTATTCACAATGGGTAAATAAACCCCATATTCCAAACAACACCAAACAAATCAAATTAAACTCTTGGTGTTTTTTAGTCTAAACAAAGCTCAGGGGAATATGGCTCTGTGATGGTGTAGAGATCTCCAGATTACCACTAGAAGCAGTGGAGTTATAACACACCAAAGCAACTAGTTTGCTTGTAGACCTGCTGTGGTATCACTGCTACTGCTGTGATGCCTGATTTGAAGTTTCGCCTTCAGATTTGTGCAGATGTGCACTGATGTGCAGTCGCTGAATTGCTGGCGGTAGATATTTTTATTAGCTTTACTATTTTCAGATAGTTCCTCATGGGAGTCAAAGTGTCATAATGGAACATGATCCCTGCTCAGATGTGCTATAATCTATTATGTATTATTAGTTAATCGATAAAGGACATTACAGAATAAATAAATTAAAGCAAAACACATTAAGCTAGATACGTGTGTCAGACTGAAAATTCTTCAGAGAGGAAAAAGGCTTCTTAAGAGGATTATTTCTGTTGTGCTATATGTTTCAAAAATACAAATGTGCATGACAGTGCTTTTAATCGTAATTTTGTTTGAGGGCATGGTGAAAAGTCTGTCAAGGCCTAAGGCCTTGAGGATACCAATATGTCTTACTGGGCTTAAACCAACTTCCCCTGGACTTTTCATCCCCACTCCTGCCCCTGGGCCCAGGAGCCAGTTTTATTCAGTCTTGGGCATCCATTCTCTCCCCACTATATCACAGGAGCACTGATCTTCAGCTCAGCCATAGCCTTGCCTGTGCCTGGCTGTGGGACCTGCTGATCTGGTCTCTGACTCGTGAGCTGATACTCTGGTTTGACCTAGGACCTTTCTTGTCACTATGGACTTACCTAGGAGATGACTGATCTATATCTTACTCTGTTTTCATCAGACCTGACTTCAGTCTTTTGATTCACTTCTCAGCTTGACCATGTACCTGCCTCATAACCACAACCTGTTTGATGACCCAAACTTTTGGTTGAAGCCGGCTGCTCTCTCTGGACCTGTCATGCTCACCTCCCTTGGGTGCTGCAGGAGGGTCCTACCATGCTGTGTTGTCACACTGTGTTGTCAGCCTCACCTCCCTGGTTCCTTGGGAGCAGCCATCCCTCACTGCTCTCTAACAGAATGTTAGTAAAGCTGTGATATTTAAAAAGTGGTAAATAAAAATCAAATTTTGTTTTACAACATTGGATGTCTTTTTTGTCATGTCAGAACTTAGGGACTTGAAAGTGCATTTTCAATCACAATTATAGAGTCAGTACTGTGAAGTTATTGATGCCTAAATGTTTGGTGTGTATTTTGTAGATCTTTAGAGTTTTAGAATTGTAGGTTTTCTTGCTCACATATTAAATGGTGTTAGGAGTCACTAAAGTAATTTTCTCACATATTCTTAAGCTTTCTGAAGGTCATGGTGTTTTGCAGAGACACTTGTAAGATAACTTGAAGACAAAACAAAAGAAGAGTCCAGAACCCTTGGAGCTACTCCAAGGGTGCAACACTTAGGACCCTGGGTGGTGGGACACCAAGGGAAATGGGAATCATGGTTGGTTACAGATATCTTATGTGTTAATTATTGGATGATTATTAAAACTGTTTTGCTTTATTCTATTATTGGCTAAAACCACTTGTTCACGTGAACTGCTGTTCCTCCTCTTGCATGGTTCTGTTGTCATGTAGGTATCTTTTTGTTCATTTATTTTTGCAAGTTCAGACGTATTTCCCATCCACAGTTTTCTCTCTTGTATCTTTTTATAACTAACATTCAAGGTTTTAGTACACAGCTGCATTGTCTCAAAAGCTCAGAATATCTGGATTGCTCATGCTTACAATATGCCTTTGTTCTTCCAAGTATCCTACATAAATCCTACTGTAGAGGAGCTCATTTGAGCCAATTAATAGAAGAAAACTGTTCAGTTGAAGAATCTGAGATTCTGCTATGAAGATCGAACCAATCAGAAGTTCAGAGTTTCTGCATTTACTTCCAGTTTACATAGTAGTTTGGACATGATATGAACCTCATGGATCATAGGAAATAACCACAAAATAAAGCTGCTTGGTAATTACCAAAGTGGTTCAGGCTTCAGCCAGCAACCTCATCCATCCTTTTCAGTCATCCATATCCCAAGGGTATCTTCAAGATGGATATTACCAGTTCTTTTCTTCAAGCTAAAGCTGTGTCTCACAGTCAGGTTCTCTCTATCCCATCATTGCCAAGTCAGCCATGGAGCCCACTACACAGCAGTCACTGCTGACATTTTACATGAGAGATATAATTGGTTTCACTATTTTATGCTGTGGGAGTTACAGAAAAACAGCCAATTACTCAATGTTTGCCTGCCTCTCCCCAAGAGGCACCTAGATTAAATTTTTTTAGAAGCTCAAGGTACAGTTTTAATAACATCTAACAGCTAAAGAAACTCCTCAGCTGCAGAGTAGTGGCTGTTTATCAGTCTCACTCCCTCTTGCTGCTCTAGCTTTTGGCAAAATCGCTATCTACTTGCAGTGATGAAAGAAAATATTAAGTACATACATCAAAATGAAAGACATGATAAGTCATTTTTTATCTTACTGTTTATTAAGAATCTTCATCTCTGATTTATTGAGTGGTGCTTTTAATTGATAGTAGTGAAAATTAAATCTCTGTCATAATAGATCATATCTTTATCTTCTTGTATCCAAGACTAAAACCTAAAAACCAATTATTTACTTCTTGTGAGGAGTACTGTGCTGTGTGTTTTCATGTGGAAAACTAGTCCCTTATGTTGCACTTGCAGACTTAGAGTGGCAGTTAAGAAATATGGGGCAATAATTCAGATATGCTGAAATAATATGAAGTCAAATAGAAATATAAGAATTAGGCAGGCTGATGAGAAAATGCCATGAAAGACTGAGACATGCACACATGCAGAGAGGCAGGTGAAAATCAGCAGTCTGGATCTTCATGGCATTACACGAGCAGTCCCAGCTTTTTCTGGTAACACTTCTCTTGTTCTTCCCTCAGGTATTAAGTCTAGAATCTGCCAATAAGAATAGTGCAGTGAGAATAGGGCTTGCAGGGGAAAAGTGCTTTGGAAAACATCCAGGTTTCAAGGTACTCAGGAATGCAAAGATTTGTTTCGGCATCCAAACCGCCATCAAAGAAAGTTCAGGGTTCTGGACTTGTGTTTCATATATGCAAACTTCTCACTTTTATGGAAGTGGCAGATGTTTCCACACATACTCACCTACAGGATGAAGTCAAATGAACTTCCTGTTTCCATCATTGCTTCACTGTGCCTAAAGCATATGTGCATCTGACTTTGTCATTGTTCAGCTTTTGATAACAGCTGGCTAATTTAGATTTTTTTGGGATAAGACTAAGGAGATTCACATGGGTCTGTGGAACCTGTGGGCAAAATGCTGAAAGTATTGCCTATTCCCTGGAAGATCAGGGCTCATTCATCCCTCCTGTTCTAAGAAAGTTAGGTGATATCATGTAGATGGCCTTAAATGCTAACTTGGTTATTCCCATTTTTATCACTTCCACATTACCCAGCCATTGAGGTCAGTCAGCTTGTGGCATGATGCTGGCTGTTCCCTTGGATCCTTGCTTTTATATTCACATTGAGAAGGAATTTCCTTGTGTCCATTACCATGAGACTTAGCTGGGTACATGAAAACACTGGAATACTACAAGAGCCCAGCTTCAAACTAGTGATTGCTCCGCAATGCACTTCAAGGAGCAGCTGTCTGCATTATCCTGGATGACTTTTCCCTGCCCCAATAGATACAGAAAGTTCTTGAGAAAGGTTCAACATTTATCCTGAAGCAGATTTCAATTCTGTTACTAAGTTTGTGCTGAGTGATAACATCACCATAAAAGGAATGAGTATGTGGTTACCAGTGGCTGCAACCTGTTCACACATGTAGAACAAGCAGAATTAGAAGTGAGATCTTCAATCACCGAATCTTCTGCCTGGCTGTGACAGAAAACCATGTAATTTAATGACAGCAGTACAGTGCAAAAAACGGGACACAGTCCTCCTGATGCTTTTACCTGTGTCAGTGGCTTAGAAAGGCAGACTGGTTTCCAGTTCACTTGCTGTCATCAACAAACAGAGTTAAAATATTTGGCCCAGGAGCTATTACTGCAGTATTTTCTCGCAAAAGCAGAGGTTACACCTTAATCCTTTTTGTTTCCCAGCAAGTGCAAAGGCAGCAAGCCTTCAGAGCTTTCCTCCCAATGATTTCTTCCTTTCTGACACATTAAGACCCATCCTTGTGCTGATCCTAGGCCCTCATTCCTGATCAGCAACCTCCAAATTTACTTACCCTGCAGATGAGACTTAGCTAGGCAAGTGATATCAGGTACTTTGCTGTATGAGCTTTTCATGTTCTAGGTGCATACTTGGTTGCAATACTAAGCATCAACAGATGTCCTCTGATCCCACTGCTGCTACTGGAAGCCATTTCATGCCAAAGAGCTTTATCTTGTGCAATTTGTACTCATTTTAATCTTTTTCATGCAATAACCCAAACAAAATGATCTTCTGATCACTGGTTTTGGCATTAAAAATGAAATTAATAACACAGTCAAACATTTAAATAAAAAGTTTTTCTTTTCCAGGCTCAACTTCAGCCAAACACTTCTCTCCCACCATCATGTCAAATTCCCTTCTTTTCTCAGTGGTTACACTAAGACATTCCAATGCCTTCTGTGAAGAGATAGGCAGCACAGGATGTTTGGATTGTGTGCATAATGGGTTTTGCCTGCTGCTCCATGCATTGGTTTCTCTGCTAACTTCTACTTCCTAGTTGCTTTCTCCTGCTCTGTTGTGGGTCACCAAAGACTGTAGTCCTCTGGGAATGTCCATGCCCTGGAATCTCTCAATTCAGTCTCAGAGCTGGCTGAACCCAATGTGAGCATCCCAGGCAGCTCCTAGTCTTCCCTCCCACCCAGGCATCTGAGACCCTGCTACCCAAACTTCTCATTTAAACACAACAGAGGAGGTTATTCCAGAGCAACATACTTCTCAGGGGCACATTTTGTTTCTCCTTTCCTCCTAGCTTTGTTGATGTCTAATTCATTTCTCTACAAACATCACCCTTTAGCTCTAAGGGTCATCCACCCTCACAGGCGTTTAACTGGGACTTAAACCAAACGAAAGAGGAGGAAATTTGCACCAAATCCCAAAGACTTTTTTTTTTTTTTTTTTTTTTATTTTTTTGGCTGGGTATCAGTGCTGCAGGCAATTTTTTTAAGTGTTCACACACAGTAGTACCTGAGTCATCAGCCATTTTCCATGTCTGATATTTAAAGGAAATATTTATGGTAACTTTATGGTGACGGCTTATTAAGGTGGGCCCTTAATGAACAGGTAGGGAGGATCCAGTGGAGAATACTGCAATAAATAAATGGTTTTAAGAACAAGTACTTATGATAGAGGACTCTCCAATAAGGAAAAAAAATTGTTCACATAATCCTTGTGGCTTGATATAACTTGATTGAAGCACTATCACAGCCAAAATTTGAAAGAGAAAATTCACCCAAAAGCAGATTATATAAAACGTGTCTTTATGAAAATTGTATGCTGGCAGAAACAGCCCATGGAATACCATGCCATTTCCCCTTTCATTCTTTCAGTTTTTAAAAGATATGTATTTACATATTCTGCCTTTTACCAGTGATTTCTTACACAGACTGACACTAAGACCCAACTTATATGTCCCTCTAAACCTTGTCTTTGCTTTAGCATTTCATTTTACCATTTTATTTGAAGTGGATAATATATACTGGCATAGATTGTGCTTTCTGTTACTTTTGATTACTCACCAAATTATTCTGGAGCTTTCTTTGGGGTTTTTTCCTAATTATTGGGTTTGATCTCTGCTTGGGGAATAGGGCATTCTGTGCTGTGCTGTCCTGAAAATAATTGCATTTGCAGTGATTGTTTTCTAATAACACTTCTGTAGAATAAGTGGTTTGGGGCCAAATCCAGCTTTATTTATAGGAACAAAAGAATTTTACTCAAATAATAATTGAGTAAGGACTTTGCGTGTTGGGTGATTACTTGTAAAATATTTTTACTAGCCTATGACAGCTACTATATATTTCCAGTTCTCCAGTACAGTCATGTCAATCCAAATATCATAACGCTGTCATGTAATTTGGGCAGCATAGTGACTTGCTAGGGACACAAGCCTTTCACAGATACTCATGAGAGCCTATGGCTCAAACAGAGGAGAAATAGCTACAATAAAAAACATGCGTAAGAGATGCCTTTTTTTTTTTTTTTTTAATTGTAGCAGTGGTCCAAGTTGATTTTGAACTTTTGGTAACATTGAAGAACTACTTGTTTTTTCCAAAGTATTCTCATTTATTTTGTACTGGCAAGATTCAGGCTCATAGAAAGCTAAGGAGAAAGAATGGGAATATTTTAACTGGGTCCTCAGCATTTGTTTGTGTTTTGAATAATACCCAGTGATTATGAGGCATTCAAGGTATTCCACAGGTTGATGCCTATGTATCTTGCAGTGTCAGTCTTCCTGACATTCATTTCAAGCAGAGTTCATAACAATTTAGCCAAAGGATTTCCACTGATATTATTGGTGGGTCCAAGCAAGAAAATCCTGCATAGGACAAAGATACCATAATCCTCCAGCTCCTTTTTATTCTTCTGCTACAATTAACATTCAAAGTAATATTTTCTATGGGTTATTTTTCATTTTTAGTTTTCACTTTGTGAAATATTGAATATTTCAATACATGCTTTTACCAAGTTTTCTCTGCTGCATAAATCTAACATAAAGGCTCTACCCTTAATAATTTAGGCCATTCCAATGCACCAGTGTAATTCTTCTAATATATCTTGTGGGTTTAATTCTTGCTTTTTATATTCTATAATGTGTAAGAGTCTAGCTTAAGCACTTTTAGGCGTTGCTTCAAGAAACAGTTTTAACTTCTGTGAGAAGTCAAGAATCAAATATTATATTGAGTATTACCTCTGGGGAATTATCCTTCTGGGGAATTATTGTGACACGTGGTAAAATAAATGAAACAAACAAGTAAAAATCAAATATCCTGGTTCCGAACGCAGAATATAAACCAAACACAAACAGAGCTCCTAGCAGTCGGTTCTTCAGGTGGTGTCAATTATCTGGTCAACTACTTATTTGATTTTGCACCATTTGGAGACAGAATATTATCTATCACTTAGGCAACTGTCCTGGTTTTGGCTGGAATAGAATTTGTTTCCTTCATTGCTGGTACAGTGTTGTTAAGAAAATAATGTAGATGACACACACTGATGTTGCTATGCAGTGCTTATCCTAAGTTATGCACTATTCAATTTCCCATGCTCTGCCAGTGAGGAGCTGCACAAGAAGCCAGAATGAAACACAGTTGGGACAGCTGATCCCAGTTAGTCAAAGGGATGTTCCGTACCACAGAACACCATGCCCAGACTATAAACAAGATGGAGTTGGCTGGGAGACGCTGATCGATTTTTGAAGACTAGTTGGGTATCAGTCAGCAGGTAGTGAGCAATCATACCATGAATCACTTGTTTTTCTTGAGTTTTAAACCTCTCCTTTTCTTCATCATCATCATCATTATTCTAACTAGTATTATTAACATTATATTTGGTTTTATTTCAATTATTAAACTAGTCTTACCTGAACTCATGAGTTCTACTTTTTTCTGATTTTCTTCCCCATCCCATGGGGAGCAGAGAAAAGTGAGAGAGGGGCTGCGTGGTACTTGTTTGCTGCCTGGGGTTAAACCACCACAACAGAAACTGTCAAATTAATATGCACATATGTACATATATAAGAAATAAACTACAACTCCACATTTACATTGCAGTTTGAATGTAACTGTAATAGCAGCTGAGTGATAGTTAGATACTACAATGACAGACTGATTGTGGATGCAATATATATTGATCATTACTCAGACATCTACTAACTGATCTGTCTGCACATACAAAATTCAGAGATATCATATAGATTAATGGATCATTGGTCTTGTTTATTAAGGTGTATTGCCAGAAAGACTTATAAGTCCAGACATCAGTAAGGTTGAGTGTTAACCCTGATCTGTGTTTTTTGCTTTTCCCTCTCAGAAAACTTGGTCACTCCTTTTATTTTGTTAAACCACCTTTTTTTTTTTTTTTAACATATGCTTCTCTACCTCCTGTTCACTTCAAAAATCTAATTTTCCATCAGCCAGGAGGGAGTTATAGTCTGTAATCAGAAAGCTGTTGCTTTTGATCCTTTTATGAGGTAACTGATTAATGTTCATGGGTGTTCTACAAAAAGGAATAAGACAGAATTTATTCCCAATTTTAGGATAAAGAATGAAATGCTTAGGTATATCTTACCCAAGTAAACCTTTAAGTGACGTAATTTACTAAAAAATAAATCAACAGAACACAAAGGAAAATTATAAGGGCTGAATTTATTGTTATGTGTTGGTCCCAACATCACTTATTACTGCAGTGGACAGTCTTGCAGACGCTTACCTATCAATATTCTCCATCATGCTGGGTTTGGGCCCCAAACAGTATGAAATGTGATTCTAAATTCCCTTAATTGAGGCCAAAGTCTTCGTTGGCTCCTCCAGCAGTTTGCCTTTGGTTATCAGCCATGCATGGACCTAAGATCGTAAATTCAGACTTTTTTAGCTCCCAACTCCAGTCATAGCTTCTGGAGATTGCCCAGGATTAAAAGCAATCTTTTTTTCTTTTTTACTGTTTCTTCCTCTGTTTTACAGGTTATTCTATCAAAAGGGGCTTAAATCATGTATTACACAGACTTTATAATGATTTCTAATGTGTTTGTTCTTCAGTTTGGATAAAGCAAGAGATGCAAAAGTCAATCAAAAACTTCTGTGTGCCTTTGCTTTAATTTCCATGCTATTTGAGAGCATTCTCTGGGTTACTGTGGCAGTAATTTGCAGTGTCAGACTTTCCTCCAAAAGAAGTGCCCAACAAAGGACATTTCCCTTCTCTGAATAGGTTAGGTATTTCCTCATATGTGTCACCAAGCTTAAAAAAATCCCAATACAGTAATAATTTGTAGCAGAATATATGAGGGTAGAACCTCCTTCTTTGCTTAAGAAAGCTCTGGTTTTAATAGCATAATATTGAAGTGTAACAATACTCTAATATCAGGAATTGCTAAGTGTAAACACATCTCTCCAAATCTATTACATCCTGCAAAACAATACGGAAGATTTCAACTCTACTTTCAAAATGGTCTCAGGAAAGAAAATAAGGTTTGAAATTTGAAGAAATACTGAGAAAAACACTGATTCATGAGATAATTTATACTGAAACATACTGAAGAGGCAAATATGTTCTTTTATGTACCTCAACAAACAGCTCATCAGGTTTCACCTTTTCTGTTGCTGAACATTGTAATATACTCTGCAAATATTTCTGGTAAGTTTTGAGAATCTCTCTTCCTGATCAGTTACTCTTCACTGAATAATTTATTCAAATATTAATGACCAAAGAAATCAAATAAATTACGAGTTGAATATTTTGTCAGTGTACTCACTGGCCCTAAAACCTATTACAGGCTTTAATTTATAATACATGCTTTTCTATATACAAGAATTTAACAAGCACTGCGAATTACAGAAACACAACTTTATCAAAGGTTTGTGGGGACATTATAAACCTCAAAAATGAGTTTCCAGCAGTTAGGAGAGACACAAGTATTCCAAAATGGAATGATAGCCCCATAATTCAAAGTGGACTTGCATTGTAATTAACATTGGGAATTTAGTGTAACCATAAATCTTCCCTCTTTTTCACTACATACCCTTAGCCCTCCTCTTTCTAACTTCAGTCTCTCTCTGCACAAACACTTCTGCTCCTCCCAGTCCTGACATTGTTCCTGCCCAGCTCCCACAGCAGACATCACTGTGCATCAGAGAAGGATTAAGCTCCATCTAAGTAAGATGCTCAAAATTTCATATGAAGCAAGAGAGTTCTCCTGCTGAAGGCAATGAAACAATGACACACCTTGATCAGTGCCCAGGGGACTTGGAGACCCCTGAAGGGGGTGAATACCTTGGTGATTGTGTCATCTTGCATCTTCCCATGTCCCTTTCACATGCTGTGCACACACAGGATTCCCAGAGTTATTTACCCATGTGCTGTCTCTTTACAGAATGGGATAAATGTTTCTCCCGCACTCCTCACACTGGCAATTGTTTTTCTGTAAGTCTGCCTGATTTTATCTTTGGTTAATAAGCATACAATTTACAAAATAGAAAGTAAATGGTGTTTTACTGCTGTTCAAAAAAGATTTTCTTCCATTTCTAAATAATTGTATGTTTCTAAATATCTGTCATTTTACTCCTGACTGTCCAGGAAGCTTTGCCAAACACTCAGGTTTCGAGTGTTTACATTGTCATTGCACTCACAGAATTGTGAAAAAAGATTGGAAAGGAAATCATGTGCCCTGAGGCATACTAGCTTCAAAAAAATAACTCAGTTCCACTACATAAAGTACACCTGTTTTGAACACATAAAGAAAAGCACTCTTACTGGCTTCTGAAAAATTGGACTAGATCATTGCTCCTCTACATCTATGTGTTTTCTTTCAAAAAGTGGTTTTAATACTATTTTGTGGATGTAAAGTCTGAGGCACAAAAACGAGAACTAATGCTGTTAGTTTAGAAGCTGCATTTGGCACTCTAATTTTTCTCCTCATGCCCTTTCCCCTACTCTTCAAGCCCCAAGGTTGCTTCAGCCACTCATTTTCTGGAGGCAGAGGTCAAACATGTTGAGGAATCAGTATGTGGTCTCTTGACCACAACTACAAAGTCTTATGTGCAGAAGATATTTCTTTCCATACTTAAAGAGTGACTTCAGTTTTTCCTCAAAAGAGAGATCTATGTTGGGGTCAGAACTGACAGAACAGTTTAATTCTGTTTAGAAAACCTGTTCTTGGTGCATTGAGTTTAACCACTAGCTGGAGTACTGCAGATACTTCCCTTGTGTTTTTACTGTGCTCATTTCATAAAAGATTGTACGTAGTTCGTGCTGTTACTTTGAGGGAATGTCAAGCTGGCAAAAATAGCATCTCAGCTTTCTCTCATTTGTAGCTTTCTAGTTAGGAGAATTCCTCCTCCAATCAGCAGATTTTAACAGAACTCAAACTTCTGTGAGAGTGACAGATTCTAATAAGACTCAACTTCCAAATTAATAAAATTACCATCTCTAATGAAGATTATCTTGTCTTTCATTCTTCAGTATTCCAATTTTGCTTGCAGTGTTGAGTGCTTGGAAAGTGTCAGGAGCTTTCCTCTTTCCTAGTCTAAAGAAATTATGTATTTTCTATAAAAAAACCTGAGCTCTGTCTAAGCACTGGCCATTGTAGGTAAATGTAAAGATAAAAGAATTTTGGGTGATAAAACTGTCTGTGTTTGACAGAGAGTGATGTTCTGATCTAAGTTGGACCTACCTTGAATGGCTGGAACCAGTTCTTTTATCAGCTGAGCTGTTTCATGAGTCTATGATAATATTCCCTGCTAAAAACCTGCCTCCTCTCAATGACATCAGTCATCTTGAAGCTGGTTCCTGTGACTGCATGAACCCATTTTGTTTTCATTGTGGATGAAGCTCACAGGTACACTGAAATACATATAATCTATATATATATATAATACATACAATACTGTATTTGAAATATATAAAAAGAAGACACTCCTTTGTCTGAAGAATATGAAAACAGTTCTTTGTACCACCAGTACAAAAGAATATGAATAAGGTTCCTTGTATTTTTGATATAAAAGATTAAATAAACAGTGTTTAATTTTCTGAAGAACAATATTCAGTAAACTTAACAGGAGCAATACTGGCTGAAGGGACAATAAGATATATATATATCTGTCACAGCAGGAAAGGCTTCAGAGAAGAGTACTTTAGCAAACAAATATACAGACCCTTAATGAAAGCAGTGGGTCTTATTACTGCAATGCAGTACAAGAACACTGGTCCCACCTTTAACAGTTTGTGGTGGTTGATATTTTTAAAAATAGTCAGAAAGAAGGGCGTTGTGTTTTGTGATATCAAAGTTCATCAGCACCGGGCACTATGACAGTAGATTCCAACTGAAAATGTGTGAACTTTAATTCTTCTGAAGTTATTTTATCTTCTAACAGAGTTGTTTCCCTTCATGTCCCTTTTCTTGGCTTTTTTTAAAGCTCCTTTTCTGTCATATGAAATGCTATTTCACAAACTGACTGGCAGCAGAAATTTAATCCTAAGGCTTTTCCACATAGAAAGGCAAAAATAAAGTGGAACATTCACCCCTAAAAGCTCCTAAACTGCCATAAAAAGATTTTGACTGTGGCAGCTCTCCCTTATCTATTGTATTTTTAAAACGGTATGCCAAGTTATTTCTTAAAAGAGTGAGAAAGCTCTCAGGCATTTTAACCTTCTTGACAAGGTAATGTCTGTTGCCATTAACAGATATTTTGAGTGAAATCTTATGTCATCCAGTCATGGATGGGGCACTTGAGTGAAAGCCAGGCCTATAGGACTGTCTGGCCCTGTAAACCTTTACTGTGGCCTCTGGCAAGGCAATCCTGCCAGGCTTGCCTAAACACTGAGAGGTAAAGCACAGGGGTTGAATTGCAATGTATCTCTTGACAAAAATAAGGGGGCTCCAGTTTTGATGAAAGCCATAAGACAGTGCAATGTTACCGTTAAATCACATTACTAACATTGTCAGAAAAAATGCACACCTTCACCGGCAAAAACTTGAACAAAAAAAAGCTCAAACATACAGCCCCGTCCCATCCTTCCCTTGAAATATTTCAACCACAGCAGCATTTCAGCTGTTGGAGAGTCCAGGAGCAGAAACAACATTTTCTTTTCTTTTTTTTTTTTTTTTTTTCCCCAATAAAACTATGCAATTGCAAATAAATCAAGAAAGACACACTATTAAATTAAGACTATGGGACATCTGTGTATGATTAGACTTCTCCGAGCCACTTCTCAAGGACAGACTTGCCAGCCATGTTATGAAGCCTGTGTCAAAGCCTCAATCGGAGACTCAGAAAGCTCTGAGGTGTCAGAGATGAAGTTTCTCTCACCTCCTTATAAGGGGCCTTAACTTTTAATCACAAGGACAAGAAAATCCAGCATTGGTAAGGATGAATGCGATGTCTGCCACAACTAGCAGATTTCTAAACTGAGCTGTTCCTAAATGTATTGCAACTGCTTTCAGTCTGCTTGTGGGTGTAGGTTAAAAGCAACTGGGTCTTCAAGTTCACAATCTTTCTTGTAAGTGAAGTCACAAATCAGGGATAGAAAGGGTAACATCCTTGAAGGAAAGGGTAATGTCTTCAGAGCCAGGATGTGAAAGGAGCCATTGGACTGTTAGTCTGCAGACACTAAAGAAATTTCTCTAAAGGATTACTGCTTAGCAGTTCATTGTCACAGGCTGTGCCTGGTCCAACAGTATGAAACTGTGGTCACAGCTGATTCCTCAGATCAGTCTAATGGGAGCAGACAGCAGTAAAACTATGACTATGATGCCCTCTAATCCAAGATCCAAGTAGAGAGCGAAGAGGAGGAGCAAAAGTATGACATTTGCATAAACACTAAATTAGAAAAAATGTTAAATATTAAGCTGAATCCATACACTGGAAGTAAAAGAGTAATTTAAGAGATTTGTGGTTCAGTTAAGAACTCTGCAAATTACTCTATTAATGTTAAATTGGGGTGAAAATGGATCTAATACATAGTAATGAACCTGAAGTTCAGTCTGTAGAGTTAAATGAGCAAACCCATCATTCCGTATTAGTGTGAGTGGAAATCAGAAGGGACAAAGGATGGGTAGACAAAATTATAGCATTGACAGACAAAAGCTGTGGCAAGCTGTTCACCAGAAATTCAATCTCTGCTGAGCAAACTCATCACTGACTTGCTCTGAAAAGCTCACAAATTCCCTGCCTTTCACCTTTTGGATAGGAAGAAAGACATGCTGGCCAACTGCCAACTACTGATTCAAGCGCTTTATTTGGGAGTACGACAGCAATTCAACCAGGAAGAGACAAGGAGTTTGTGTGGATCCAGAAGAGAGTCTTTATATTTTTCCTGGGGATTTCTCAGTTGACCCTAACTAATCTCTTCTTACTTGATTTGCACCTCTAGAAACCTTTCTTTGATGAAAGTTTGCTCACCAGAGGAAACTGCCCAACATGTCACAGATTGGAGAGACAGTCACCGAAGGGAAAAAAATCGATTTTTGCTGAGCAATTGAAATTCTTGAAAGCTTATCCAAACCCCTATAACAACATTTATTTTTAACACAGCCGTGTAGACAGCATACAGGACCAAATCTGGCTATTCTCATCAAGGGCTCCCTGGAGAACATGGAGAGTTTTGCTGCACATTTGGCTGAGTTATTCCTCAACTGCTTGTGCTGCCTTTGTGCTCATTTGGATAAGAAGAGGTAGCCAGTTTTTCCCACAGGGAATCATTCCCAAAGGTGAATCAAAGCAAAATAGTGTCCAAGTGACAGACTGGATCCATTCCAGTGCTGTGTTGCTGTAGGAAGTGTCAGTGATCACCTGTATGGACCAGCACGAAGGTAGAGAGGACAAAGGGAGGCAAACACTGCCTCTTCCTGGTGCCTGAGAACAGGGAGAGGCAGAGAGTTTCAGACTCTATGAAGAGGCTCTGAGGCGCCTAGGTTTAAGGGCCTACTGTTTGAAAGCACTTTATTTTGCTCACTTTTTAAATCCTCAGAGTACTGGTGGGAATTGTGCTCCTTGATTTCTGTTTCTTCTTTGAACACATGGCAAAATTCACAACCCTTTACTCATCCTCCACCTGCCTCACCTCCATGAGCTGTAGTGCAAGGTCTGATTAAATCATAGACCAACACATCAAAATAAATCTACTATTCAAGTGGTAAAACAGCCAGACTTGGGTTTTGCGTTCATACAGAGCATGTCTTATGCTAAGCAATTAATTTTCTTATTCATCTTATGTCATCATCCTTATCTGGGTATCTGAACAGGTTATATAAGTTATTAAATGTTACTTTCCTTCCAAACTTCATGCCTCTTGCCTACACTGTGCTGTATTTTCCTGACCGTGTATTTAGAACTGCCAAAAAGGGAATATTAAATTTGTATGACCTTTAACATTCACAAACATAAATTAGGCTCATGTTCTTTGCACTGGCATTTGAAATGAATTACTTGGTCTGCACTGACAACTGTGTAGGGAAGAGATAAGGCAACAGTGCAGTATTGATGGAAAAATAAACTTAATAATATTAAAAAATGTTCCAGATAAAAAGGGCATATGGTAACTCAGTCTCCTTGAGATCATGACTTAGGTTTTTGTGCTCCCTGAAGCGATGTTTGAGAGATGTAATCTGCTGTCTTTGTTTCCCAATCAGTGAGGAATGTATAATAAGAGAAAATAAGAGGTCCACAGACAGGAGACACCCTGCCAGAAACCTTTAGATACCTGTAATTATATGCATGCACACCAGCAGAGCTTTGTATTTTTTTTTAAATACCCAAATGGAAACCGTTGGACATGTGTGTGTGTGTGTGTGTGTACGCCCTAGGTAAAAAATCTCACAATGATAATATACATTAAAACAAATCTTCTGTTTACATGACAGTTACGATAGTTCTTTCAGCAGTGCCATAGGGTCTTGGATAGAGTAAATATGCCTCATGTTAAAGGTGAGTTTCTGAGACTGACACTCTTATTAGTCTGATTTCCTAATGAAACACGTGCATGTTCCCCTGGTGCATGTGACAACAACCTTTCTTTCAAATCCATCATTCCATTTCACAGAGGGTGATAGATGTCTCAGACATAATAGTTACCTTCAAAGCTGCTCAAGATGAGAGTCTACTTGGAAAATAGATTCCTACTACTGCTCTCACTGCAGGAAGGACAGGGAAGCACTCATTGCTTCTCCAGACTGCCAAACACATCTGCCCTGACTCTGCATGCAGGATTGCCTTGGAGACCACAGCACACACATATCTCCAGATGGTGGGCTGCAGCAGAGTTACTCAAGAGATGGGGAAAATATCTGGGGGTAGCAAAGGGGAATGTGAACGATATGTAGTGTGCTGCCTGAAGGAATTAGAAGGGTTGTGGAAGGCACAGGAGAGCAGGAAGAAAGATCACTGCTCTAGTGCTCAACTCACACTGATTTCTTAACAAACAACGTTTTCAGTTTTTCTTCTCACTACCCTACCACTCCACGGTAGCCTCCCTACAGCTACCTGAGCTGTTGCCCATCTAAGAGATGCGGTTTACCTCTTGTTCTCACAGAACCCAGGTATTTGTCTTCATCTGTTTTTTTAAGGAGAGGGTATCTGTGAGCCCAATTGTGTTTGCCTTCATCTCCTCTGTAACTATCAAACTTCAAGGTTGGTTTCAGTTGGAGGGTGGAGGAAGAAAGGAAACAGCAGAGATATGAAAATTTTATATCTTTAAGGAAATTTAGTTGCAGGGGAGAAGAGAGACGTCTTTTGAAATATTCTGACCAAAAGAAAAGACATATCTTCAGACAGGGGAAAATGAATGAGACTTAATCACTGTCTTGGTGCAGAGAAGTTCCCATCAGAAACCCCAGTCTGGCCTGAGAAACTAACCTGGACTAGACTCTGCACTCAGAGGACAGAGGGTTTCTTCACAAAAAATTGAGACTGGGGAGACACAGTTTATCATAGGGTAGAATACACATTGTTTTCTTTCTCAGAGCACTTTTCTTACTTTCTATTTTGTTTCCCTTGATTTGAAATGAGTCATTCAATCTGTGTCACTTCTCCACATTAGATGGCACCAGTTTGATTTTGTTAGATGCAGCAGAGAGGGGAAGCAGGAATGGGATGTGACATGCACTTTATCTTGAAAATTTGTCTCTATGAGAGTGTGGTGTCATAAACCCACTGAAAGGCCTATTGTAAAGGATAGTCATTACTTTGTAAGTGCTTACACAAATGTGTTGGAACATTAAATTCGGGAAAAAGCTTTTCTGGTTCCACATACATTTTCTGTTTGAGAGCTGAGTTTTTCAGAGCACACTGACAGATGGGTGGGGATGATGCAAATTTACATGTTAGAGTCTTGGGGATTGATGGACAAAACACATAATACACAAGAATGTATGATACGGAAGAACAGTTTCACAAAATTTACAGTACTTTGGTAAGGGATGAGAGTATAATTCCAGCTTTTTTATTATTAAGTATTTTAGTTCAGGGTTACTTATTTTATTGAACACGTCAGAAAATATTCCTTACTTTAAGAGGGTAATGGGTTTATGAGTTTGTGGAGAAAGGAGGGAGGGCACTAGACTTTTCTTGGAAAGTGTCAAAATCCCAGGTAGACTACAACACTAAATATCACCATTCTGTAATGACTGAAACATTGTCTTAGAGAAACCGGAGGAAAAAATTAAGTGTGTGCACATGTATGAAATAATAAAATATGACATTTTCCATTTACCAAAAATCTGCAACAGACCTAGGAATGGTAGAAGGAGGGAAATCTTTAGGAGTAGCATAAGTAGATTAGCACTCGAAGAGTTGCATGAAAGCCACTTGATATTACACCATTTACAGCATATTCTCTGAGTATTAATCTTTTTCTAGAGAGGGAGGAGAGTGTTTCCTTTTGACATTTGCTGAAAACTATTGGGAACTTGGTATTGTGTTACATGTAACAACCTCAGTGTTTGATGTTGAATAATTTCTGAAAAGTCCTGAAATTTTGGAAGGCTGGACAGTGTTTCAACAATGAGATATACTAAGACAGATATAAAATGGTGGAAAACAGCAGTAAATTGTTATCCCTATTTCACATTACACCTACACGTTGTGACTTCAGGCTTTAAAATTTCCTGGTAAGTCTCCATAGTATATTCACTTTTCTCCCTGGGGAAGTTTCAGCACTCTGTTATTTTCTTTGGTATGCCTCCACTTTGCCAAAGATGTCTATTTAATCAAAGAGTTAAAAAAAAAAAAAAAAAAAAAAATTTTACTATATGAAAGGGCTGACATGCAGTCAAAGAACTCTAAACGACAAACACTTGAAGAAGCACTTGCTATAGCTGGGCTCAGATGTGTTTGAAAATAGCTCTTCATCAACCAAATAATAAAAGCCATGATCAGTTCACAGATAATTCTCCAACAGATAAAGGGTCAAATCTGCTGAATGAATTGTTCATGAAGGCTGTTTTGATGAGCTATAATTATGTGAGCAAAATTGTTTCATCTTTTGTCTCCTGATTGCATGATAACCACATAAAAGGAAGAGAACAGAAAGGAGATTAAGTTCTTGCAGTTAGTAAGAGATGTTGTATTGATTCTAAGTTGTTGCTAGGTAAATAATTAAACCATGATTTCACTGTTGATTTTATTTGTCTGCTGTGTGTAAAGGTTACCAAGATGCATCATTGAAAAATTAATTAATATATTCTGCCACTGCTCAAATAATGGAAATCCATAAAGATGAAATTACTGTAGTGGTTTGAAACCCCCCATTAATAATTCATCTCAGCTTCAGAGAATTTCTTAGCAGTCTAGTGGTCTTGACAGATCAGACCATCTTTTT
>VXAU01004986.1:302618-315182 GCA_013399695.1 Formicarius rufipectus | reverse complement strand
TTTTTTTTTTTTAATTCTTCACCATGGTTACTGCAATAAACAGATATCTGTGAATGGATGACGCAGCTTAATCAGCCAGATTTATTGCACTGATTTTCACCAGGGCCATATCTACTCTCAGTGCCCCACCCCAACAGAAGTCTTGCCTGTCTAGATCAAAAGCATTATCTCTCCATGTACACTGTACCAATGGAAGGGCAACGCTGAGCAAACTGCAGATGTCATGCAGTGTTTATCAGTGAAATCTATTGTACCCTTGTCTTTTCTACAATGAAACTTAGCTGCAATGTGACACGAACCTACAGGCTAAAGGAAAAACCCAGAAGGCAGGGAAGGTGTGAATAATGAAACCTCTGAGTAATTAACATGGCAATACCTGAGGCATATTTGTTCAAACCACATCCATGCTAATTGCCCATTTACCAGGCTAATTTAACATCAGTTATTTCTGGGTTCATTCCATCATCAATATATTTCTCTTGTTACTAGGCTACTGTAATTTCTACATCAACTATGTTTTGACTTACATAGGCTTGTAACCCTTCAGTATCCACAGGGGAGCACAGTTTGCTGGGAGTTTTACAGTTTAAATGTCTTATATATGAAATCTTGGGAATTTGCATTTCAGATCCCAACATGCCCATTTCAAACATATATGATACAGTAACTCCTGACCTCGTGATTGCCCAATGCAGTTTTGACAGTTTTGTTTTCTTCAGATTGCATACTATTTTATTTCCTCCAAAATTCCATCACTCAAAAAGGTCTCCCAGTCATTAAAGCTATTAGTTTCTTCTGTACGTTTGAATGGTTGTTGTAGATAAGAATTAGAAAGTATAAATTACATTGTACAGTGTGAAATAGAACTTCATTTGCAAGATCAACTAATTGATCTGGTATGTCCTTTCGAATTTTATTGTGTGTATTTCTGTGATATTTACAGATATTTTTCATCCCTTACCAATAGGACTACAAAAAGTATTGTTGTTGCTCTTACTGAAAAGATTTTGTAGGATACTGAATTTCATTTTTACTTTTTCAGTGGATAATCAATGTTAGTCTTCATGTTTATAAAAGTAAATGAAAGACTTGTTATGATTCTGATATCAAAATGTTATGCTTTTATTTTATGCTCTGAATGAAAATCTTAACCATTCTGAAAACCTAGAAATAAGAAAAGGCTGGTAGATTTCTCTGAGGAGAAAATGACTCACGAAATGATGCCCAAACTGCGTGGACTCATTTGGCATCATAACTGCTCTGAGGATTTCAGGACATAAGCAAACATAAGAGCTCCAATGTGGTGTAAGCATGATAGGTTGTTTTATTGACATTTTTCGGTATTGGCTTCTTGTATGATTGCATTTTGCTGTAATCAGTGATTGGTGAGAAATACCGCACACACATGCTTAATATTACCTACTAAAAATAAGGATCTGTGTTTATTACTTGAATGTTTCACACTGAAGAAGAGGTGAAAAGCTCAGAATGGATACAAATTGGATAAGAATGGATCAAAAAAATGGATCTAGACAGTTTACTTATATATGAGGCCTTGTGCATCCTTCTGCAAACACAAAACTTAGAAATACCCAGTTCACCTGCTGCCTTTCTCTGGAGACATCAGAAACTCAGGGTGTCTGATATCCTTCTAACAGAGAGCTGTACAATCTAAGCACTTGCCAATGAGGGGACCTGAGTGCCCTGCCTGGAGAGCATGGGGAATCAAAGTGCCTGGCTCACCACAAGGTACCTTGTCTATGTGGAAGACAGTGAATGGTGGAGACTGTTGCACCTCCTCTGAGACATTAATAAGAAGAGGGTTTTGGCACTGTTTTCCACAAGTTACATCTAAGACTTGTCAAACCTGCTGGAATTCAAAAGCCACCTATTCCTGTGATTTCCATAAGTAACCAGGTGCAAATCCTATAGGGGCATCAGGATCATACCTATCACCACACAGGGTCTTAAAACTCAAGTGAGGCTAAGATTGCAGCCTGGAGCTCCTGCAGAGGAGACTCCAGGCCACCATGAATATATTAGAGCAAATGGAGCAGTTTCAACAGAAAAAAATGGAAGGCCCATGCAAAGACATCTATTGCTTGACAGTGGAGCACTCTCTTGGAAACTGGAAGTCTCTGCTTGTCAGCTGCACTTTCCAAAGTCAGACATGTGTAGCCAGTCCCTGGTACGTGCAAGATGAATATTCTTAACTCCTCAGCAGAAGAGTACAATAAAGAAATGTCACTATTGCTTCACCCAGATGCATTTTATAAAACAAACAAACAAACCAGAACAAAACCAAACCAAACCCAAAAAAACAGGTTTTGTGTCTAACTCCAGCTTCAAGAGGTGAATCTTGAAGATGAGAAGATGGGTTTTGTCCTGTATATTTGTGTTTATCTGCAGCTTCCTAGTGGTAGCTCCTTATTCAGCAATGTGCCTTGAAGTAAGACATCTATTAGATATTAGGAGGGTGAACAAACAACCCATCAGAGAGCAAGGTGCATTGCTGGGAGTCATTCTATTTAATGGATGGTGAGCAGTAAGCCAAAACTTCTTACCTTTATGGAAAACACTGTACATTTCTTTTAAAAAGAGTCAAAGCCTGGATAATTCTGACATTTCATCAAATGTTTGAAATAGAATAATAGGATATGGAAGCAATTAATTGCCACAGAGAAACATTTTTGAACCATTCTTTTATCTGCTTATTTAAATCACCAGCCCAGGTTTTCCAGAAAAGCAGATATTCAGCAATAAAACTGAAAACTCAGTATAGAACAATCTTTAAAAAAAACAAAGAAACAAAAAAACAAAACCACCCTTACCCCAGAAAAAGCAACCAAACCAAACCCAAAACCCCACAACTAACATGAAAGGACCAGTTGGTAATTAAGCCGTTAGAAGTGCCTGAAAAGTAGAAACCAGGAAATTTATAACCTTTTCCCATATTAACATTATCATCAATATAACACAAAAAATGAGAAATGAAAAGCAATTACTGCAGCAACAAAAAGGCACAAGAGGATATATTGGAGAGCCTTGAATCTGTCTCTGCATTTGCATACAGCTACCAGAAGTGTTTTGAAATTTGCTGGGTACATATGGAGGACTTCCTCAAAACCAGAACATGCATTTTACATGACAAGGGGCTTTATACAGATGGGCTAAATTTACAAAGGCAACTGAAGGACGTTTCAGACAGACTTGACAGACTATAAGCTGCTGCTGTCACAGTCTCAGTGTAAATTTGGTTTAACAAGAACTGACACTACACAAGGACAAAACTGAAAAACAATTCATAGGTGCTGTAGAACTTTTCTGATTGCAAATACCGAGGTAGCCAAATAAAAAGGTTACATATACAGGGGTCTCAAACTGAAACCAAAAGAGCAAAAAAGATACATCAGGTGAAAAGTCATATTTGCGTTATGTTTTTCATGCATTGAAATGATAGATACATGGAAAGACTGAGGAGCTAAGATTTCCCCTCTCTTTTTAAATGATTTATTTGTTGGCTTATAATAATTTGTGTGATTTCAGCTATTCTGACTGTCATTCTATAATGGGTGAGAAGAAAGATAAAACATCCTGGAAAAAGTATAACCAATATCAAAGAAATTACAAGAATATGAGGCTAAATTGAGCAGGGACTAAAATATCCTGTTCTTCTCATTGTCTTGGTTTAAAGTATAAAAGCACATTCTAAAGATATTACAACTCTAGTTACTTATGGATTTTATCTGTCAGATTGCATGAAGGCATGCATGGAGGTGTCTGAAGAACCCAGATTTTGTAAGAACTTTAAAGCAAAATGCCCAGTTTTTTTCCTCCGATAGTGACCTGCATCCATTCACTTTTAGTTTGACACAGTAGCATTTTTGGGAAGCAGCAATATAGCTCCTGTGCAGTTGCTTTCCTACTAGGTGGTGTCAATGTCTACTGAAGTCTGTTACTGAACTCTTCTGACTCCAGGTATCTCTTCTTTCCCTTGGAGCCTCAGTGCTTTCCCTAAGTGTTCATATTTTCAAGCACAGCTTCTTGAACAGTGTTTGGCATCTATAGCCAGCCACAACCCGGCATAGTTGGAAGGTCAGTTGAATATCTCTTTTCTCTCACCAAAAATCCTGGTTACAAGTTTGTCAGCAGACAGTGGTTGTACTGACCAAAAGATTTGACTTGTAGCGCTGGTGGAGAACCTCACATGTTCCTGGGCTGGGAAAGGAGATTGGTGGTGTCATCAGAAACAATATTGGAAAAACAGAGAATTAAACTTACCCACATGCATCACTGGAAGGACTGGTGGCAGCAGCAGCGGAAATGGTGATGGTGCCAGGGAAGTGGCTGATGGCTAAACTGTGGCTGAGAGTCTGTTTCAGAATGATAGATTTAAGATATTTCTGAAAACCTTTTATAATACCTCAGCAGTGAGAGCAGTAAGTAGATTCCAGGTACAGTGCAAATGTCAGCATCTCCTCATAGGGTTAATTTCCCAGATTTTTCTGTTTTGCCATAGCTGCACATAGATTACCACGAGCTCTTAGGATGAATTTAGCCTGTTCTCTGTTGGGTCAGGGAACACCATCAACACACCTGCACTGCCTTCAGGAGAAGCAGTAACTTTTGTGGTGCTAGCCCTATTCAAAGATCCAACCAAAGACTGGCCAATAATGTAGAAACACACTGTATTTATGGTCTACAGAAACCCAAAGGTGTTTGTTTTCCCCTCTTACCCTCATCTCTTCTTCTTTAGTGTGCTTTAGGATACAGTTGTACTCAGACATATGAGTGCAGAGTAAGTAAGGGCTTTCCCATTTATTTATTTATGTATTTTGCAGTATTTATTTTGTATCCATTATGGAAAAAACAACCTGAAGCTCATCTATACACCTCCTGGTAGGAATTATGTTCTTCAAAAAGGTCTTTTGCACAACAAAAAGCCCTAGTCCTTATGGTCTTAGTGCTTACTCCAGACACTTCTTATACTTATGGCATTTTGCACATTCAATATGGGTAAAGTAGCTAAGATTAAATGAAAGTTATTTAAAAATATTAACACATTTCTAGACACAGTAGCACTAAAGATGTGTGGAAAAAGTTAATTTGTAGGCACCATTATTTGTGGCTTCTGCAAGATGAAAAGCATACAGAAAAAGTGAAGGTCTTCCTAGAAGCATTTAATTAGAGGAAGTTTGCATCATGCTGTTGTTACTCTGTGTGACTCATCAGTACACAGTACAGCAGGCCATTTACATGATGCTGCAATGTTTGGTAAGCATTTGCTACAAGTTTTTTATTTTCCAAAACTCATTTTTGAGTCAAGAAATATGAAAGTGTTCCAACGAGACACTACAAAATTTCTTCTGCCAGTTTCCCACTTCATAAGGTTATTCTGGTTTCAGTTTTCCATGGATGTACCTGACATCCATGTTGACATACTTTTGGCCTCTACCAAGATTGTTCTTGTGACAAACATTATTTAAGTAAAAAAATCACCTTTCTTTAAGCAGTCTCTACTTCCCTAAATTTAGGACAATTTCTGTGTAACATAAAGACTTAAATTTCACATTTCACTGAGTTTTGTTAGTTGAGAAATCACCCTACCAATTGATGAGATATAGGAGAATTGTAACATTGGGCTACACTGACACTGGACATGATAGAAAAAAGGATCACAGAAATCTGTCTGCAGTTTTACTGGAGTAGATCAAGAAAATACTTTTAACACACAGAGTAAAACAATCAAAAGATCAGAAGTCAACCACTACTTTTCCTTCCAGCACAGATGTGCATTGGAGTGGATTTTTATTATTTATTTCCATGTTGCTGAATATTCACACCGCTGCATCACTTTTGTTCCTTCACTTTTACCATTAAAAATTCTTAACCGGTTTGAGAGAGAAAATTGAGTCTCTACCATGTAAGTGTTCAGCCACTCCACGCCTTATGAAACATAGACACAGAGCACCTCACTGTGAACCTCTCTTAGATTCTTCCTGTGTTGCTTTCATCTTACTCTGCTTGATGAGAAATGCCATGTTCTTCCATGGTGCAGTGAAATGTCACAGCAGATCTGAGGAACACAGCAAAAGTCAGGAAAGTGTAATTTCCTTTCTATGGACATATCCAAACTCATCTGACAATGGGCAGTGATTGCATATCATTAAATGAGATATGGATATGCAAGTTGATTAGATGCAAGAATCATGCAATAAGTCTCATGTTCAGCAGCAATGGCTTCACTGGGGCTGACTAGTTTTTTGTCTGAGTGATACTACAGACAAATATCCCAATGAATTCTTTCATAACCATTTCACTGTTACTGCTAATGTGCTTCATCCAGTGCTGTCAAGATCCAGGCTTAGTGGACAATAGTGACTATAAACATTTCTTTTCACAGGTTTTATAGAGGATCTGACCTACATCATCCCTGCTTCTAGCCATCACTGTAAATGGCTAACTTTCCCAGTTAAACTGAAGAGTGGCTTTGTGACATAGATAGATGTCTACAGGGAATTAAAACTCTTAAACATATCTGCAAATGTCACCAGAATGAGCTTTGAACCATAGGATACCAGAAGTGAAAAACCAGTCTTTTAGTCTTGTTAGCTATGTAAATTCCATTGATTGCATCCCCTGCAGCAAAAGGATTGTTCAAACCAAAGATAATGCTCAGCTGTTTCTAGTGATGCATCTCTAGCGTATTTGGTTTCAGCTCTAGCTCAGGAGTATTCTGCCCTCCTCCCTGCAAAGGGATAGCTCCTCTTTATGGCTGAAGTAGCAAGCACTAAAATCATCAACATCCACAAAGTTCCTCAGTACCGAGTTTGCAACAGACATTTTGGACATGTAGGTGAAGAAAGACAGAAGAGCATGGAAGAGGAAGTGGATAAAGTTAGCTGTCTTTTTCCTGTATAGATAATATGGGATATAGGATAAAGATTGCACTTCTGAGCAGTCTGTGTTTCCAAACCAATTCCTCCTTAACTCTATAATATTAATTGCTAGATAGATATCTTTAAATGATTCCTATACTGGAAATCTGTACTGTAACATTTTGGGTAGTGGAGACCCTAGAAACTCAGGAATGGGCAGTGATGAGCTCACTGCCAGGGTTTGTTAGCTTATTACCCTGAGAACCATGCAGCCACTGTCAGAACCGAGTGTTTCTGCTTGCTGCCCAGGTCCAACTGCTCGGATCTGTGATAACTCTTGTCATGGTAGTCCGTTACTCAGGGAAGATATTCTCTGAATCCAAATTTCCAGTTTCTTACTTTATTTCCCCCCACTGTCCCATTTTATTCAAAAGAGATTTCACTACTCCACGCCTCTTCCCCAGTTCGTGTTCCACATCCTACTTTTTAGCATTCCTGCTATCTCTGTTTTTAGGTTCTGGCATTCAACTGCCAAACTGCCAATTGCTTCTCAGTATTAGCGATTCACTTTCTTTGGTCCAACTGAGTGATAGAAAAGGTAATGGTTAACTGAGAGCTGGGTAAGGCAATGAACTGTTGATATTCTTCATATGACAGAAACTGCCTGAGTAATTCACATGTGTGGAAACTTTATAAAAATATGTAGAAACATTTCTAGTATTATTTATTAAGCTTTACAAACTAGACTTTCAGCTTGGCTGGGTTTTGGGTTTTAATAATTTTCATTATTGAGGATTTCTGGAATGTGTGAGCACCATCTGAGTAGTTATAAAAGATTACTACAGCTTCCCTTCTTCCTACCCATGAAGAGTGTGTATTTTTGGTAACTCTTGTTAATGATTGATGAGATCAATTCCCCAAACATAGCTAGTTTAATTATTTTTACAATCATTCAGTTTGCATGCCAATTACCATACTCCAAAGTGAAGAAGGGCTTGAAAGGTTCTCTGTTTCTTTTTCCAATGACCTCATTGGTCCAGTAAAAGCTATTACCTCTCTCTGTAAACCTAACTTGGTTTATATGCTTAGTCTGTCACTATTATAACAACATTATTGCTATTCTTTATAACAGGCACTTACTTCAACATGAATTTTATTTTACCATAAAATTCCTCTCGAACTTCCATTTTCTTTTGTTTCAGTACACAAATGGTGACTGTCTATGCTCCTTACATAAATCTGAAATGAGTTCACCAGAATTAGTGTTGCTATCCATCACTGCAACAGGATAATTGAATTATCAGAATTTAAGGCCACCTAGGAAACCTCTTGTTGCTGGTAACACTTTGCTCCTTCACTGTCTGTAGGTCTCAAAGCATGTAATAGAGGAATTTATAGAGGGGAGGATGATCAGATGATTCACTTGGATGCTGAGAGCTGGGAACAGATGTCTAACCTTGTGTGTGAGGACTCACACCACCTCAGCATGTCTGCTCACATCTCAGCCACTGCAGCTCAAGACTCAATTTCCATTTTAATTACACAATTATTTATCAGTACTTGCCCATAAGAAGCAGATAAAGTCCTTCATCGCTGTTTAGTGGCGGATAATTCACTCACATCTGCTAGCACTGATACTGCCTTTTCCATGGGCCATACCTCAAGGTTTCTATTCAAGTTCCCTCTTAGTTCTGACACTGACAGATTTCCTGTGAAAAGAAGGAAAGGAGTGTGTTTAAGGCAATCACAGGCTCCTAGTGTTGTCCCAATTTGCATTAAGGAAATATTTTTCCTCCTCAGGTAGTTTCTTTTTCATCTTTGCTTTAATATGTGATTTGAAGGCTGTGGTCTTTGGGTCTTAGACTTTTCATAATCACCTATTAGACAACTTATTACTTTTAAGGCACGTCATCTGTTAGGGTGTTTTCTAGATGTGCCTTTTTTTTTTTTTTTTAAATGAAGTTTTGGTTTTGCCTGGTCACTGCACTAGTTTCCACCAACAGAGCTTGAACATCTAAATATTGTTGCACTCACATACTACTGAGTTAATCCCACTTGTTTCATCTCTTCATCTAGGACATATCAATACTGTCATTTGAGGACTCATAGTATAACTTCTTATGTATTTGAGTTAGCTTTAATTTAATTAGCTAGCACATCAGTATATCCTTAAGTTTCAATATCACTAACAGCCCAGCCCAGGCAGTTTTTTACAGAGGCTATTCACAGTCTGTCAGGGCTGCAGACAGACACAGGCAATAAAGTCCATGTTTTGCAAGTGCTTATGCTTGAAAAATGATACTGGGTAGGTCGTATTAACTTATTTGTGATGAGTTTCGTTGCCTAACCTATTTTTGAAATTCACTTTTATTTTCAACTGTTCTAAAAATGCTGATTTTTCAATAAAGATTGGGGTTTTTTATTTAGGAAAAAAGTCAAACCATCTTAGGTTTAAGAGTAGTCAAAATTTGTTATAAAATTCCCTATCTCATGGGCTAAAAGGAAAAAAAATAAACTGAAGTCCTGCAAATTCAGCTGGATTGTCATCCTAACTATCCTTGGATCACTGTAGTAAGAATATTCAAAGCTCTAATTTTCTTAACAGAGATCTTCCTCTATGACTCTGAAACAGTCTTATGAAAATTGCAAGATGAAAAATATTTAACTTGTTATTATAATTAAAAAAATATATTATTGCTATGTTATTTGACTGTAGTTCATAAAATCCTCTCAATAAATTTTCTTAAACTATTACTAAACAGCACAGTGCATTTGATGGTATTGAGGACTGAAAGAAGTCTTCCTTCTTCTTTTTTTTTTTTTTTTCCCACAGTCTGTTTAAAGTCTGGATGGTATTAACAGCATAATAGAAGTTATACAGATGGATTTTCAAAGACTTCAACAAAAAAAGACTAAGTCATCCATGATTGATCAAAGGGATAAGTGGATTTTCCCCATTAAATCTTGAAAGACAAAAGCTTGATATTCAGCATTTAACTGAAGCATTGATTTTAAAGGGACAATTTTCCTACTGTTACACTGATGAAATGCTCTTAAACTCTAAATTGGTATGAGTCTACTATTGTTTATATTTAGCATTAATTACTATCAAAGTGAAATAAACACCATGCATTTTTATTAAATGTATAAGTTTTCAGCTTATTCCATGATTTATTGTTTATCACCTGTTGTTATGGAACCTTCATGAGTCATCATCATTGTATACAGAAGTCCATATTTAAGCATTGTCAGATGTTTGATGTGTGAGAATTCCTCTAATTTTGGATTATTTTCTTCTGTTCCTTAAAAATAAGTCTTTAAAATTATACGGGGTAATAACATTCTCAGAATCACACATGATACTGTTTTAACTCAACCAGAGGATAAAAATATTTGCCATTGTTCCATAAAGTTAAACTTCTGAGTTAAGCATCAGATCATATTCATTTTTTTGTTACAGTACCATAGTGCAAGAATGGTTAATCTGCTGAAATACTCAGTTGTTTGGCTAATTCAAAAAAATCATGGCTAGTTGCCACAAATTTTGTGAGATAAGGCAAAGTCTCTAATCTTATTGTTGGGGAAGATTTTCTTTAGTAGCACTTTAATTTGCCATTTGATTTAATATGTGTATTTATTTTGTAGATCACTTCAGTGATGATCGTGGGAGAGTGATTTTTTATTTTGTATCTTTTATCTTTTTTTGATCTTGCAGAAACTGAAGGAGTAGAAATCTCATTCTAGCTTACACAAATTAGGGGCAGGATTGACTCAGTAGAAAGCTATTAAAAAAAAAACAAACAACAAAATAATCTGTCTGCAGGGCAGCAACCATCAGTTTGCTTATGTGTTAGAAGAATCAGGGAGAGATGGGATTTTTTTTTTTTATTAGTAGATGCTGAAGTGGACAGAGAGGGTGGCTATAGCACTAGCAAGGGAAATATCAAGTATGGCATGGGCCATAGAGGTGGCTGAATGTTGGAGCTGTCAGATTGGCTTAATTTTAGACCTGGTTCTTCATTCAAGACATTTCCTGATAGAGCTGCAGGAAAGATTTCAAGTCCTGAACATGTGAATCAAAACAAAAGCAGACTTCAAACAGAGTTTTAGGAATGTGATAGAAAATTGAGATGGTTTGCTTATACCTGGTATACGAAAGAAACCAAAAGAAAAATCTGTATAGAAGAAAGGAGACCATTGGCATCATATGTCTTTGAGAAAAACACCTCTCTGTGTGCAAAATAACCCAAGCACTGAAGCAGTGTCATTCTGTAAAAGAAAATAATTCAGCAGCATGATATAATGGGATAGTCAGAATCATAGGTTCATAGAATATCCTGAGCTGAAAGAGACATACAAGTGTCACAGAATCACAGCATCACAGAATATGCTGAGCTGGATGGGACACACAAGGATCATTGAGTCCAGCTCTTAGCCCTGAACAGGACCATCTCCAAGAGTCTCATCACATGCCTGAGAGCATCATCCTAATGCTTCTTGAACTCTGTCAGGCTTGGTGCTGTGACTGCTTCCCTGGGCAAGTGTTCCCCTGGGGAGTCTGATCCCTATCACACTCTGGATGAAGAACCTTTTTCAAATATCCAACCTAAACTTGCCCTGACACAACGTCAGGGCATTCCCTCGGGTCCTGTCACTGGTCACCACAGATCAGTACCTGCTCCTCTTCCCATCATAGACTGCAATGAGGTCTCCCTTCAGTCTCCTCCAGCCTGAACAGACCAAGTGCCCTCAGCCACTCCTCATACAGCTTCCCGTCAAGGCCCTTCACTATCGCTGTTGCCCTCCTTTGAACAGAAGCTTAATATCTGTCCTATATTGTGATGCCCAAAACTGCACACAATATTCCAGGTGAGGTCACCCCAGTGCAGAGCAGAGCAGGACAATCCCTTCCCTCGCCCAGCTGGTGATGCTGTACCTGATGCCCCCCAGGACATGGTTGACCCTCCTGGCTGCCAAGGCACTGCTGACTCTTATTCAGCTGGCCATAGATCAGGACCCCCAGGTCCCTTTCCATGGCACTACTTTCCAGCATCTCATTCCCCAGTGTATATGTACATCCTGGTGTAATCCCATCCCAGATGCAGAGTCTGGCAGTTGCCACTGTTAAACGTCACACAACTAATGGTTGCCCATCCTCTAATTTGTCTGGGTCTCTCTGCAGAGCCTCTCTGCCTTCAAGGAGGAAAGAAGAAAAGAACTAGTCTACAGTAAGCAGATAATGTGACAATAAAAGCCTTCAGAGACAGTGTCCAGGAGCAATAGGAAAATGCTCCGGAGACAGTCAAAGACAGAATGAAGTGCAAGAACTAAAATGAGCAAAAGAAAAGTGTACCAAAGAGAAATAAATGAGTTTGTCATTAATGTCAGAGCATCACTGGAGCCTCATTACTGAGGGAATAAGTGGGAATGTTATCAAAGAGAATCAAAAAGATGCTGTCTACTGGGGAGCAAGAGCACATTAGGTAAACTCAGGACTGAAGAGAAAGCTGAATTAAAGGGGAAAAAGGCCAATAGTGGGTCTTCATATCTGTTATAGGTTCAGAAACTGATGGAATTTTTCTTTCCCCACCCTCAGAATGAGGAGCAAATTGTCCTAGCCCAGGCCATTTGTCTCTAACAAAAGAAGCAAGAGTACCGGTGATTAAGGGTGGGGGAGAAGGGCACA